>JAQIWH010004018.1:0-18120 GCA_034695005.1 Cryptops parisi
AGAGTATAAGTCGACTTTTCACATGCGGTATATAAAAAAATACTACTTTTGTGGTAAAAAATCGTGGATTGACTTTTACATGATATTGAATATTACATGAATACATATGGAAGTTGTCAAAAGTTTTAATATAGTTTTCATAAATGTTTTATAGTTATTCGAAAAAAAATGATACCAGTATTCAAAGTTTACGATTTTTCCGAATTGTGTCAAGCCTATCTTATCCGAATATTTTAGTTTAATATCCTTTGTGAGGTGATGTAATGTTTTCTCATAGGTCGGTTTAATGTTGCCGACGCCTGAAGAAATGGACGAAAAAGATTTCGCGAGTAAAAGGAATGGAATTGAAAGGGTTGGGATGGATTTTGGTCTCCAATTGCAACATTGCCAACGGAAACAAGAGACTGGATTTGTATTGTCACGATAAACTTCTTTGAGGTCAACTGACAAAAGTGAGAAAAGCACACAATAAAGACAAAAATAACACGAATAAGAAACCTCAAGATCAGCCAATAGAAAAAGTTCAGAATCAAATTCCTAGTTTGAAATGGTTTCAATGTCGCCTTGAAAATTAAATTTCCTTTCCAGTTTTCACTCTCAACAAAATGAAACTGGTTCCTTCTTTTCTAACAGTTGTAGCTGAAAACATAAGTAGTGAAAAGTTCTCAAACTCATATATTTTTATAGACGTTATAACACGTCTAAACAAGTGTATCTCAATAGAAGTACAAAATTACACTAACCAACTGATAGCACAAATGTCGCATAGTGAAGTATACTTTATATAGTATAATTTATATTGTGTAAATTTCTTTATTTTACATTTCTTTGTATCACCTTTGGTTGATTCCTCTAGGATCGTAAAAATAAAAATAAATAAACATTTAACATTGATGTTATTTAATTAAAATATCTGTTGTATGATTTTAAGCTACTCTGTAATATAAACAACGTCATATCTACGTATTTGCACATTCCAATTTTTTAATTTTTTGCAAATTAATTATATGAATCTATTTTATTGATACGAATCTACTTTTCCTCTCACTTTTAATTCCATGGCAAATCAAGCACCATTTCGTAAATCGTAAACGACAAAAAATTTCTATTTTGTTAATAAATTTTAATTCATGTCGAATGTACTGCCAGTGATTTTGATTCGTGAGATGATGTTCTATTTGGCAAAATTCACACTCAATAAACCCAAACCAAACAAACCCAAACTGGACATCATTCATCGATTAAGGGTTTCCACGTCAACTCCGCCCCGCGTAATGGGCAAACAAATACAATTTCTATTCCTCTCGTGATGGTTCAAACTTCCACCACGCCTCATTGACTTTCCCTCAACGAGAAATCACCATGTTTTATTCAGCTATCGATAATTTACCACGCCCAACCAATCGATAGTTCCCCCGGTGCAAATTCATTTTGATCGTTTCATGGCTTAATTAGCCACGCTTCGCCTCTCCTCTTTTCAACTTTCCCTCGAGAAAATGACGCCACCGAAATCAGAGAATGGTCAACGATTTCCGACATCACTCGAGGGAATCAAGGGGTTGGGAAGGCGAGGGTGTAGGAAACAAGACGAGAAGAGCGTCATCGTCACATTCAAAGAGCCCAACCAGATTAACCGAACCACCACGCCCAGTCACCTCCGACGCAAGTGGTGGTCAGCTGACCAATCTTTTACGTTCGCCACAGAATCGGTGTTTGGGGCACGCGCTCTAAACCCATTCTGCTCCATGCGAGTTAGAAGATTTTTGTAAATGATTTTTGCTGAAAATTGGTCTTTTAGTACCTGGAAAGCAAGGAGATGTGTTTCTTTCATGTCGGTACGAGTTAATTGAAAACTTGTTATACAGGGTGTTCCTAAAAGGTTTAGTCAAATTTTAACCACATTAACTTAACTACTTCATAAACACTACGTACGCATCGAAACAGAACAAAACATCCATATAAACATAGTTCTGCAAATGCAAACTCGTTTGCATACCTACAAAAAGTATGAAACAATAGGCCTATGCAATGCTTTGTTTTTAATACGTAGCGATTGTGGTTAAAATTTGACTATATCTTTTAAGACCTGTCACACGAAAGAGTTACGTAATTTTAAGTATGGCAACAGGAGCGATTTGTTGTCAGCTTGTAGCTTTTTTCCCAACCAACGAAAACTAGTTGGTAAGAAGTTGACGTCACGGTTGTCCACAAATTGCTCCACTTGCCACATCAAAGTTCCGTGTGTCAAATGGTCTGTAGTAACACCTTGTAGAAGTAAAGTACTAATGATACGATCTCCTACCTTAATAAAGATAATGTAAAAAGTTCTTTTAAAAATAAAAATAAATGAAAAACTTTTACTGTACCTTAACCCAGTAAGTTAAATTAATTATTTATTTATTTTTATTTTTAAAGAAAAAAAATGCCAAAAATTGGTTCAAAATTATTTGTATAGAAAACAAAGTTAAACCACATTACTAACAAAATCTTAATTTTTAAGAATGAAAATCTGAGAACTGCATCATTTGACATTATTTTTGTTTTTCAATAATAATTGGTGTTTGGTTTTAAAATAAACAAAATTTAATCTTATCTCGAGAAAAATTCACGTACGATAAAGTGTTAGCCTAGATAGAAAACCATTTCAAAAATTTATTCAAAACGAGTCACTTGACGGGAGTTTCCTATTAATAAGCAGCAGTTCTATTGAAACCGAATACAATTTCCAATAAACTATACTTGTAAACATATATATATATATATTTTAAACAAGTGTTCTATGCTCTAATAAACAAATAAAAACTCTCACTGGCGATGATCAAATTAAATTTTGAAACATGTTGTCAACCATTAAAAAAATTTATAAAGCTTCACTGTAAGTATGCATTTTATTTTTGAAACTCATAAAAGTTATTTTTGTTCGGTGTGAATTTCTTGAACCTCGCATTTCTTACAAAAAACATTGCTGTCAAGTATACGTAGTAAAACGATCGTTATCATCGTTATCGTCTCAAATAAACTGCATCCACTTCCCACTCGGTTGTAGTAGTAATTAAATCGTGCTTTGGATAGAGAATACAAACGAGGCGTGATAAGCGAGTGTCATTGGGTCTCGAACATGTCCGGAACACATTCCCATTGAAAACACTACAAAGACCAACAAAAGGAAAAGTCATCATCAACGCTATTTACGCCCAGTGAAACTCGAGTGGAAAACCTCCTTACCGGAAGTGAAAAGAAACGAATGAATTCAAAACGAGAAACTGATGACATAATATCATCGTAACAAAGGAAGACGAAAAAAAATTAAAAAGTGAAAAATAAATAAAACACTCGGTTAGTGAAAACTCGATAAGTGGGGGAAAAAAGGGAAATTAGAAAGCAGACTGAAAAATGTTAATTCAATTTTGATTCGTTGAAAGCAATTCCAATTTCCTTTAATTGAAAAGAAAAAAAAAATTTTCAACGAATTCCGTTTTTATGCGAGTTTTTGTTTTCACTGACAAGAGCTAAAAGTATGATTTTGCGAAAAAACAACTAGCACATTTGAAAATTAAAACAAACAAGCAATGCACGACGGTATTGAACGGAAGCCCAATCATCCGGAATGTAAGCAAACTTTCGTCAATTTAAAATAAATTAAATATATTTTTCAATCTCGTAAATAAACATTGTTTAAAATTGATTTAAAACAAAGATTAAACACGTGAACATTATTTGAATCAACTTTTTTATACAATAGTCACTTGCATTTTACTATTGTAAAAAAGCTGAGTTACAACCCGTTGATAAACAAATACGTGAATATGTATTGATATACGTCATACGAATATATTATAATATTGATAAACAATACATTAAACAATAAATTCTTTAAAAAAATACGCTTTTGATTGAAATACGTAACCAGGGTGACTAATTAGAAAACGTTTGTAAATCTTGTCAGTCAACTTTTCCTCACTATTTTGGTGCCTCGCTATTGCTAAAACCTGACGCACAATCAAGAGAAAATATACAGTATAAGAAACAATATACAGTACTAATTTTCTAAAATAAAAATACCAATATTAAAATCGTTTAGTATCGTAAAATGGTATGGAACGATTGGCTTCGCACATGGCTTCGCGTTAACTCCATTTTCTCTCAGTTATAACAATCTAAATGGGTTTCAGCGATTCGCATCGCCAGGCAGTGACAAGAAAGTTAATTAACAAGGTCCAACGTTTGATTCTGCAGGTGATCATTGTTCAAATCAGCTTTAAAACGAAACCTACTTTTTGAGCGCCTTCGTTACTTCGTTGAGAAAAACGACAGATTTAGTCTTTAAAATCGTTTGATATTTTTCACTTCATTGCAAGTAATAATTAAACGTAAAAAAAATGACCAAACTACAAGAACGAGTTTCCGATACGGACTCAGCATAAAAAGAATTGCGACACATTTTTAACCATCTGCCAACTCAAAAAAAGTGAGAGTAAACGACTTAAAAATGCTGACGTCATTAATTTCTATCTCCGGAAATTAAACGACCGGAAGATTTGAAGTTAAACCAATTTTTTTTTCCATCTTAAAAAATTTCTATATATAAATATATATATTTAAAAAAGAGAAAAAAATCTTGATGAAGACGATGATCATAATCACTCAAGCGCCACATTTTCTTCAAGGTCTTTCCTCTTAAACCAGCATTTGTTTGCAAAGTTCGAAGGACAGACTTGTGATGGAATAAAAATTTCAAAAAAACTTTGAAAGAAAAATGACCAGAAAAATTCTTTTAATAATTTCCTTTTCATCTTTTCTTTTATCCCTCTTTTTTTTTGGCTCATCGTCTTCATCATCATTCTTTATCCCTTCGTTTTACAACCACCAGCATAAAAATTCCGCTTGGCCCCGGGAGTCTCGTTTTCAACATGGATCTTATTCTTTTGTAAACAGGCCTTGAGAAGAAAATAGTTTGGTAACCTTCCAAATTGCAACTCGAAGCATGTCAAAATAGTGGAAAAATAATCGTGTCGTTCAACCCTTTGAAATTTTATTTTTAGAAAAATACCATAGACCCCTAAGTTGGTGAAAACGCGTGATTATTGCCCCAAAGAAAATCCTCGACTTCTCAGCTTTTAAATTGTCTCGAGTCATTATGTCATTTGAAAGTAACTTTCGAAAGTACTTAAGTACAACTTTTTCCAAAGAGTCAGTGGCACTTCTCCAGATTTTCAAGCAAACGATTCAGAAGAAAAAATTTGTTTAAAGCAAGTGTCATGAGAATTACACGAATGTCCTTGCTTTACACTTGTTAAAAGTGCCAAAGACTTTGAGTGTGATTGTTAACTCTTTTCTACCAATTGTTACCATTTGTTAACCCTATTTCTTCTTCTTCTTCTTGTGACATTTCATTATTTCACTCGTTAAGAATTTCCGACATGATGTTCTTTTGTTTCATTGTTCGTGTCGTGTGTGAAAACATCCTGTCGTTGACGAAAAAAAAAACCATAAAAAAACCAAAACAGAACGATTCACAAAAACAGAAAAAAAGGAAGATAATTGGATAACAAATAAAAAGACACCCCTATGAAAGAACAAGAAACCAACCGACACGAAGTTGACACCAAAACTCATTCATCATTCCATTTAAAACTAAACATTGTCTTTTCATGACTGAAAAGAAAAGATAAACGAGGATCTTTTTTTCTTCTTAAACATCCCATAAAATAAAAATTGTCCTTTTTACTGACAATTAGCTCGTGATCCACAAACAGGCAATTATCGATTTAATATCGATGATGAAATATTCAATTAAAAAAAAGCATAACTTCGAATTGAAAAACAAATTGCGTAAAAAACAAAAAAAAAAGATTTCTATTTCATTTTCAACGTTTCAAATTTTTCCATAAATTTTTCCGATGGAATGAATTTCCGGACGACGACGATGATGATGTTATCAAAAGCTGAAGAATTTTTCACTAAGAAAAACGTACAAAAAGTGAAAGGGGGAAAAAAAAACTGAGATTGTGAGAAAAGGGATTTCACTACGATTTATTCGAGCGTGAGAAAGATTGAGAAAGTAAGGAAAAAAAAGGGGGTATAAAAAAAGTGGGGGGTAAAAAAAAAAAAAGGATAGAACGAATGACGGTCGAGTCTCTCGAAAAGTGAATGAGATTCTGTCGAGATACACTCAACCGTAAAAAAGGATTACAGAAGAAGAGGCGGAGAATGCTGTAAGGAAGGAAAGGGTTAAACATAATGAACAGCAACAACTTCGGTGGAAGATGGGGGTAATAAGAGTTGGAAGAATGGTATGGAAAAACAGATAGCAACCCCATCATCATTTTCATCATCCGTCTTTGTGGTGACTAAATACGACTTCAGGACGACAATCGACCCTCAAAGCATGAGGCAAAAATGAGACACACGATGACAAATTTGTGTGTAGACGATGATGAATGTGCCAAATGATAATAATCAGAGATGTGATCTTATCACCCAAAAATTCAAGATAAACAAAAAAACATTGAAAAATATATATACTGTGTGGGCCAAAAAAAAAACTTGTCACTAATTTTCAAATGACGATTTCTCATGAACTATTTATGCAAAAAAAAAAACTACAACATGAAAGCTCAATTCAATATCTTTTTAATGATACGTAATTCTATGCGATGACTTGCATAGTTTGGCCTCAATAGCCGCGCGAAAACAAGTACCCTAAAAAACGTTATACCGGATTCGGTCTGTGAATCTGCATCGGCAAAGCCGGATGATATCACATATCACAGTCTTAATATCACAAACTTGATCCTTTCACCTTCCTTTTAGCATTATTATTATTTATTTTATTTTTGCACTGAACTTTCTTTGAACTTGTAAAGTCATTTTACAATTTTATTTTCAGGATACCTTTTTATCGCGCGTCCATTGCGGGCAAACTATGGCAGCTATAGCATAGATGTATATATCAATAGAAAGATATTTAATTGAGCTTTCATGAAATAGTTTTAGTTTTGGTCTAGCTAAAACTATTCATGAGAAATAGCTCTTTGAACATTGGTGACAGTTTTTCCGGTCCGCCCTAGTATATATTTTTGTTTCACAAATTTCCGTCTCGAGAAACAATACAAATAGAGACAATACAACATTCTTCAGTTAACGATATTGACAAAAAGAAACATATTATTTCTTGAGTAAGTCAGCTTTATGCTAAGTAAACTTAATTGTTAATATTTTTTGATATTGGATCCTGTTAAACCATAGTGAACTAAGTCGCTTTTTTACAGTTTCTGAGTTAATGCAGGAAATGAGGTCACTTAGTTATGACTTTAGGAGTATGACCGAAGAATTATATCGCTGAACCAATTAAAATTAGAGAGAGTTACACGGCACTATAAGCCAGTCGGAATAGCATGAAACCCTATAGACAAACCATACGCAAAATCATCATTTTCTCAAATTTTATTATTTATTTTTTTGACATTGAATTTATGCGAGTTTTGAGTTATTCCATTTCTGATCTTTGCAAGTTTCGATTTATACAAAATTTAGTTCATGCGAATTTAGATTTATGCGAATCTAAGTTAATGCAATCTTTGAGTAATGTGTTATTCGATTTTAGGCGATTGTTTGAGTGATTCTATTTTTTATTTTGCAATTTTTTATTCGATTTGTGCGATTTTTTTGTTACTTTGGACTGATGCGGTTTTCGATTTATGCGATATTTGTCCTATTGGACTATACATTATATTATCATAATCGTTTGTAAATGGCACTATTCGTTCAATTAGCATCTAACTCACTCTCAAGTGAAGCTAATATAAAGCGTCTAAAAATAGCATATGTTATTTGATCTATTGTAACACGTTTATGCATTCAGTTCAAGATAACACACGATGAACTAATGTAAATACATACGCTTATTGTCTAATTGCCGTAGGTATGCAAACAACTATGCATTTCTGGATCCATGCGTATACGTAAATTTTGCTTGGTATTGATGCGTAGCATCTGTGAATTGACTAGACCTTTCAGCTGTATAAATAGTTTAATACCTAAAAAAAACCAATGCTTGCTACATATTCAACAAACATAATAAACATGTTTGTTAAATATGCAACAAACATACAAGTGCACTATACGTAATGTAATATATGACAAATTACAATGTTTTAGTTTTTCGTAAGACGTGAATTTTTAATAGGATGACCCTTTGAGGTTATCTTGTACACGGTACGAATTTAATACAACCATGATGAATTGTAAATTTTAAATTTAATATTAGATTCGTTTATCTTTCTCATTTCGAAAACACCAACTTATTTATTCAAGAAGCACCTATCATAGATGACAACGTTCTGCGTTAAATAACATCGTCCTCATCGATCGCATTAGAACTTTCTCGTTAACTCTATTGTCACTAGTGTGTGTGTGTGTGTGTGTATGTATGTGTGTGTGTGTGTGTGTATGTGTAAATCAGGTGCTAATGAAGAAGACGTCGAAGAGTATGTCCTCTCGAGATGCCAACACCTGACTAGGAAACAAAATTAAAGCTGATAATACCCCACACCCACACGCCTCATCTTTAATTACAAACTTAACACTGTTTGTATTCGTGGACGAACCCCTTTCGTAAACCTCAATCCGGATAGAGAATCTAATTTTCTTTTTCTTTCACGTGGCTGCTGACTCGAGTAGAAAAAGCAATAGACTGCTGACTGATGTAGAAAATAAGAAAAGGAAAAGCATTTCCAAGAAAGAGTTTTGCTAACTGAAAATGGAGATGGAAAAATATACCCCCTCCCTCAGCCCCCCCTAAAAAGAGTTGGTCACGCAAAACAAGAATTGCTCGTGTCGAGAGGTCGAGGAAAAGCTATACCCTTCCTCCCCCTCATCGTAAATTACTTTCAGCCCCCTTTGTACCCTCGCACAACGCGAAACCAACAACACCCAAGTTACCTTAGACATAAATCTTCAGAAAAAGAGGAAAAACAAAAGGTTAACTAGAAATAAATAAATAAATAAATAAATAAATACAAAATAAACAAGCGTTGCGTGCTGATGCGTATTTTGTTCTGTTTACCGATTTCAGTGAAAACACGAAAAAAAATTGATGTTTTTACAAATTAGATTTTGTTTTTATATTCATATGCTTTATATTAGCTTCACTTGTGAATTGTGAGTTTGTGAGTTTGTGAATTTGTGAGTGAACTGAAAATTGAACGTATCTACAGGTGTTCATAAGAGTATACTGTATAGTCCAATGTACCAAAAACGTATAAATCGAAAACAGCATAAGTTCAATGTGAAAAAACTCGCATAACAAGTTATAAATAAACTAGAAAATATAAGTCCGTTGTAACAACGGGCAACAATGGGCAACGATGTTTATGATCATTGTTATGGTTGGCTGGTGTTTATTTTCATAATTGTAGTCGCCATGACACCATAGGTATACGCACAAACCGTCGCACGCACGCACGCACGCCCTTGCATTTTATTATAGTAAAAGATAAATAAATCGAAAACTGCAGAAATCAAAAATAAAATTACTCAAAACTCGCATTAATTTCGAATTAATCAAAGATTGCATAAATTTAAATTCGCATTAACCAAAATTCGCATAAATCGAAACGTGTAGAAATAAAAAAAATGGATTAACTCATTTTTCGTATACATCGCATATTGAATTGCGCATAAAATTTAATTCGCATAAATCCAAATTAATCCCAAAATTGCCAAATTACTGTACTAGTAAACAGGTCGAATAGGCCTACAGATTTGCAGTTTACCAGGCTAAAATATGGACTATTGTTTGATGAAAATATTTTAGCATAAATACAATTCAGTCAATGTCACTGACGTACTAAATAATAAGATTTTTTATATACAGTATGTTCATCGACTGTACAGTATGTTCATCGTTTGTGGGGGTTATGTAATTGAGTGTACAGTAATACTGTATTTGTTTTTGCATTATGTAGGTACATAAATCACTATATAATAGCACGAGCATACTTAAAAGCATTTTTCAAGAGGTCCCGCTTGCTATACCGACATTCACAATACCGACAGTTCAAAATACCGACATTAGCTTGTTCTTGGTTATGGGTTTATTGTGCAAGTTAGGTTAGTGAAAACATGCTAAATCATACGTTTAAGAATCAAAAAAATAAAATTAATTTAAAACATTAAAATAAAATAAAATTAATTAATTTTGTGGTATTAACGTTAAAATTCTGAATTGTCGGTATTCGGAATTATTTTGTCGGTATTTTGATTGTCGGTGTACAAGCTGTATGCTTGTACATTTGTCATGTACTTTTTTGGAGATCAGCATACTTGAAAACTTGTTTTCGCAATGTGAATTTGACAAAAATGTTTTATTTATAAATGATTAAAAATTTAACGAGTTGAATTTTTAATCACAAGAATTCAAAGACAACATCCACTCGAAATAAAGATGTGAACTAGACTATAGAAAAATTAAAACTTTAAACGCACTTTATAAGTAGAAAAATTAAAACTCGAAAGTGCTCGATTCAACCCAACATCGCATTGCTAATTTAATTAACAGAATAAAAAAAAAGGAAAAACAGAATTACAAAATAGAATTAATTATAGTGTCGCCAACCTAAATGTTTAACTTGATGTTAAGTTTAGTTTTCAAGCCCCATTTAAATTAGATAGTTCTACGAAACGGCTCTCTTTGATACAATTTCGTCGTAGCTACATTATACTAACAAACTGCAGATAAATCCTAATTAACGCTTCTGTTGTTTTGTTAAGTAAATGAAAGGGGTTAAGCATATACACTCATGATCATCAGTTGTAATTTTGTGATAACAAATTAAAATATTTTCTTTTGGTCGATGATTAGCGCTGTTTATAAAATACGCTATAATCTAAAAGAAACATAATTTGTAGTTATGTAAACCGTTATAAAGTGGATGATCGTGTTAATCGGTTCAATAGAGATTTGTTCTGTGAAAAGCAGTGAGGTGTATATTCTCAGAAGTACGCTATGTTTTCAGTGTACTTGATAAACAGGTGATAAAATTCCAACTGCAATTCCAAATCCATCTTTTCGGTTAAATCGCTTAAAAACGTGATATTTATTTATCGGTTATCACTAAGTAATAATTAACTTTAAAAAAGGCGTAAAAAAAAAGATAGTTAAAACTGCATTTCAACAGCAGAAAAATATGCAATGCAAATGAGCGTTGAAAACTATTAACAAAACTATACACTAAACTAATAAATACTCTCAATTTTCAGAAGTGAAAAAATGGCGTGTATTTAAATGTATGTCTACATTTTAAGAAAAGGCTCTTCCAACACTTATTACATAATTAAAAATAACTAGTCCCCTTGCCCATTACCCTTGCAGTTTGCGGACGGTGTCAGGTTCTATCATTTTTAATCAAATTTAAAATTAAAATTAAATTCTTTTAATGTATGGGACAATATAATACTTATATTGTCCCATACATTAAAAGTAAATATCCCTATTCGGCAATACGTTATTGGAATAAACTCCCACTTAAAATTCGTTCAAAATGCTTTTCAAGAACACGCTTCATACATAGTAAGGATTTAGATTAATCTGATCTTCTAATAACGTGATATTCGATTAAGGCGAGTTTTGTGAAAAATCACATCTTCGAGTTCTGTAATTTTCGATTCAATTTTCATGCGAATTCTGTTACATTTGACTATATAGCGAGTTTTTAGAAATTCCACTTTCAAATTCTGCAAGTTTACTGGCGCGATTTTTGTTACATTAAATTTATGCGCTTTTCCAATTATGCTGATCTCACTTTATGCGATTTTTGTTTTATTAGACTATACAGTATATCATTAATTATAAACGTTTGTAGATGCCCGTATACGTTCAATTTCCACCTCTCACTCACTCACAAAGTCACTCACATGGGAAGCTAATATAAAACGTATAATTAACCGAGAACAAAATTTCACAAAAGATGAAAAGAATTGTTTGTAAATTGTAAAAAAATTAAAATTTAATTAACAAGGTTTCTCTTTAGGATCAACTCATCAACAACAACAACAACACAAAGATTTGTTTCAACATTCTAACGAGTTTTCTTACGTTTTTATTTTCTCTTTCTAGTTATACGAATGAGATCTCATTACACGTTCGCATGTTGACTGACTTGACAAACGTGTTGACGTTCGCGAAAGGATCGTGTTGACAAACAGCTGCGTAATCACCTTCGACATTTTTGCTAGAAACTAAATAAAACACTAGCTTGCATATGTCCGACAAATCGAGGAAACGGAAGCAATTTGGAAAATTATGGAAAATAAGATTATTTTATTTTTTACCTTCTAGTCGTCTATCGGACGGAACATATTGGAAAGCAAACGAGTTTCGCTCCCAACCACCATTTGGTCTTGCCATCGATCTACTTCCGGTCGATAGAATCACGATTCCAAACCGGAAGAAACACAAAAAAAAAAACGGCACGAGAAAAAAAAACCTCATTCGAAACTATTCTGACAATACCATAACTCGTTGGCCAACCTTTTATTTTTCTTCAACAAAACGACAACTTTTTACTCGTCGGTAACCAAAAAGTACGTTGATGACACCATTGCTATTCATAAATCATCTGTTTAAGTTCCGACAACCACGTGATCACCGCGGTTGCTAGGCAATGTAAACTCAACGGAATGTTATCCTCCCCCCTCTCCCTCGCTTTCTTCCCACCTTCTTTCCAAGTGCCCCCCACCCCCACCCCCCCATTTGCAATTCCAAAAGACGACCAAGAAGACGGAACACGAAGAGCGAAACGAGAGAGATAACGAAGGCACGACGGAAAAAAACCTGTCGTTTTGCGTCAAACCCGAATAAAGGCTAAAAAAATAGGTTGAAATAAAAACTAGTATAAAACTAAATTTTACAGATTTTGTCATATTAGAGTACAAACAAAAAAGAAATTAATGGAAAATAAACACTAACAAAAAATCGCTCGATTTGTAGAATGTTGAATAGTACCGATTAAAAAGAACATAAAATTTTAAGTTTCCATTAGAACACAAAGTTTCGTTTCAAAAAAATTAAAATAATTCAAGAAAACAAAAAATGCACGTGACATCGTTTAGTCCAATAGGAACCAGCAAAAAAAAAAAATCTTCAATTGCTAAAAATAGAATTTCTTTAAAAAATAAAACTCCCCATTCCGAATCATCGAAGTACGAGCCTTTTCAAGTACATTTAAATTTTTAATTTAAAACTATATTATTTTTTTTCAAAAACTTAATGTATTATTATTATTATTATTATTATTATTATTATTATTATTATTAAATTTGCTTATGGCTCGAAACAAATTAATAATTTTGATTTAGAAAATATTAGGTTGATCGATAAGTAACGACCGTTTTATTAGTACTCTTTAAATCTTTTTAATTTATAAACAAATACGTTGAAAATTCTATTTAAGGATACTCTTTATATAGCCTAAGCCTACTGCCATATACAGATATACTGTTATGTACACACATAATGCAAAAAAAAAATCCATTTTTGATTTCTGCATGTTTCGATTTATTCGAATTAAATTAAACTTATTGCCATCTGTGTGTAATTTTGATATTCAATTTATACGTGTTTTGAGTAATTTAATTTTAATTTCTGCACGTTATAATTTATGCAAATTTTCATTAATGCAAATGTCAATTTATGCGATCGTTGGGTAAGTCAAGACATGATTTATGCGAGTTTTGAATAAATGCATTTTTGGTTTCTTCGATATTCGATACATTTATTTATATGTGCAATTTTTTTACATTACGCGGTGCTCGTTTTATGCGTTTTTTGCTACATTAAACTATACAGTACATTCTCATAAACGACTGTAGTAGATTACAGTAGTAGACTAAGATACAATGATCAAATAGATTACAAAGTGGACAAGTTTAACATATGTGAACTTGTAATTAATTTGTAAGTAAATAGTAGCGCAATTATTGGTGTGGCAAGTGGAGCAATTTATGAACAACTATGTTTTCACCTTCTTACTCAACCTGGGAAAACTAGTTGGTAGTATATGACATCACAATTGTTCCAAAATTGCTCCATTTGACTCCTAATAATTGCTATTAGGTGACCATCATAATTAAACTAAAATTTTAATAATCTAAACAATGAGATAAACAGTTCTCATTAGTCATGATTATACTTAACAACAGTGTAAAGCATATTGATTATAATTTATAAGTTAAGCTATTTTCTAAATGTAAAAACTTTTGCATCACTCTGTGCATTATATTAAAATTTATTTGTTGTAATATTATTTTAAATAAAAAAACAACAACCTCATTAACTTGTGAATAATAAAACTATTTCAGTTTTATTAGAACATATTTGTTGCAATATTGGTTTAAATGAGAAAAAAATAACTTCATTTCAACTTATGAATAATGAAACAATTTCAGTTGTAGCAGTAAAAATTTTAAAGAAAAGGAAACTCCAATGTATCGTACGAAAAAAGTTCCCTCACTAATCAGTTTCGTTTTTTAGGATTTTATTCCATTTTTATCGCCACTTCCGGTCCTAACTTTTAACCGACAATTTTTTTAGTCTTTCTGTTTTAAAGACGAACAAACGACATTTTCACAAAAACGTTTTTGTTTTTATTTTTTAGAAAATAAGCAAAAACCCACTGAGCGTATGAAACCGAGAAGAAAAGTAGAAAGCTCGTAATAACCTTAAAAATTTGAATAACGACTTCGTTGTAAAAAAAAAGTGTTTTTCACAACCCTTTCTTCACTACTGCTTCATACGAGCAAAACTTTAAAAGCAAGATGGCTTCCATCACGTGATGTCTTTTGGCAACGGATGTACTTGCCATAAGGTTCCGGAAACTCCACTCGGAGCGAAATTCAACTTGTTTCCACCTCGAGGCTCTCTCCATCCTCGAATCGGCTCAATTGTTAGCTGAAGGTAAAAAAGAATCAAAATGCATATTTTTATAGGGTTCCCCTCAAATCTGAGGAGGCACGAGGAACCGTTTGGTTCAACTTAAGTGTCGCCGACAAAAGACCGGACGTTCTTTAACTCCAAAACTCCAGAAAGAATGTCGAGAATTTACTGGGATAAAAAAAAACAACCTCGCGCTTTTCTTTTTCCTTTCTACCAACATGGAAAAGCTTTTTCAGTATGCACAGGGAATACATAGTTGGTGAATTAGTTTGAAGCTATGCTGTTTTCAGTGATAGTGAACATTTACCAAAAAAAAAATAAAAGCAGGTTTTGTCCTAGGCGACAACACAAATAGCACTGATGTACTTTAAAACCAAAGTATATTTTAGCTTCTTCTTAAAAGCTCAGTAGAATAAATAATCTTCAAGTGATCTTTATATAAATGAAATTCTTTTCATGTCTTGTCTGACGGTCTTTTCGCGAAACTTAATTGTCTTATTGTAAATAAGAAAACTCGCAAATAACCTGAAGAATTTATCGTGTTAAGCATCTCATCGACAATTAGCACAAAAAAATAGCGACCACTTTGAAGGCTTTCTTGTATAAAGCGACGCAGCTAAAGATTTTGTAGCGCTTCCCTGCTGCGAACAGCGCAAAGCTACAACTTTTCAAAACTTTCCCCCATAACACACCGCCACCAGCTTCTGCTTTTTAAATCTTTCCAGCATACACAATTCATTGATGAAACTTTTTAATACTTTTCAGTAAAACACTATGCATAACTACAGCTGATTGTTGGCAAACTAGCAAATATTGTACCATCGTGCTGAATATGTTTTTTTGGCTAGTTTACAACCTGCCACTTTACTAGTACCCCCTCCTGGTCTGTTTCCATGTCACACTATCTACCACAAAAACACAAGTGTAACAGTACGTAAATGAAAATCAGATAACAAATATGTGGCTAAATGATCATTCGAGTAATTTTACATTAACGTTTTGAATGTAAAAATATAAAAAATAAATTAACCAATACATTGAATTTCCGGTTAAGAATGTCTGAATGTAACCTTGTCTTTAAAATCAACAAAAGAATATGAACACGCGTTACGGTGTAAAAAAAACTTTTTCTGAGCATCTATATAATTTTTTTTTAATATTCGAAAAAATGTACAGTACGTTTATTTCATTAAAATTACATATTTAATTAATTCAAGAAAACTGAAAGTTTCTATCATATGTAATTTAAAATTCAAAAAATAAATAACAAAGAGTAACAGTTTGTTTTGTACGTACTAGTAAGAAATTGCCATTGGCAAAACAATGTTTTTTCGTGAAACCTTTGAAGTTTTGAGTATTCAAAAACTTATTTCATTCTGTGTATCCAGGATGTAAACTACAATATGTATTATTCTACCCTCTTCCCAAAAAAAAAAAAACAGAACATACAACAGTACAATGAACGTAGCAACTTTAAACTAATAAATTTTCATGTCATAAACAATCTCGTTTTCGAAAATCTAGACTGCTAGTTTTCTGTCTTAGTTGGTGCAACTCAAACATGAAAACGATCAATAACTAACTAGATACAAAAAAAAATTTAAGGTGAAAGCTAGGTAGTGGTTGTTTTGTATTCTCAGCGTCCATATCGTCGATTATTTAAGTGTAGCGAAGAAAAACAAAACAAGGTGCAACTAGGTGTAAAGAACGAGCTGCTAGTCTACCATCTTCATCAGTGAAGTAAACTAATCTATTTAATCCAAAGAAGCGAGAAAAAGCGAATCCCCCTTCAACCCAATTAGTCCCCTAATAATCTAAGAAAACACAGCAAATTTTTCATTCACTTTTTCTCTTAAAAGTATAGCTATAAAAAAACATGAATAATAAAAAGGCATATGCGTTACTGACGGAATACTTATTAGGTTCTTAACGCATCCGATTCACCTACGAGAACTTTAAACAATAAAAAAACAAAGTAAATTACCGCCTTTAATTTAAAGTTGATTATATCTTGAAAAAAAAAATTTCAAGTGTGCAAATTCATTTGCAATTATAATGAGTTTTGTTAAAAACATGATTGTTGACATTTTTTAGCAACATCTTTTGTTTAGGGCCTAACTAACATTACAATGCAAGTTGTTTTTACTTTCAAATTAATTGCTTTAAAGCAACAGAATAATAAATTCTTAACGATGTTCCTTTTTTTTTTCTTAAAATGAATTTTATTTTTAAAAAAGTATGGACACAAATAGCTTTATTCATGCAAATTTGAAACGTCTAAATCCAATAACCAATGAACTTCCTTTAGTGAAACCTGCTTCAGTTAATAAGTTAAACTTTCAACTTTTGAAATAAAACAGCAGCCTAACAACTATTTAATTAGTCTTCGGACATTTCCACAACCGTTCCTGATTAAATTAGTGTGACATGTTTACGATGGTCCATCCGTATGCAATACTGGCGCTAGCCAGCGCGATTCATTTCAAACTTGTTACTCAATTGTTAAAGCCGGAAATATAATCAATTTCCGGTTAGATGCTACATATATACCAATGAAAATTTACTAATTTCATTAAATGTGGGATTCGCTCACATATTAAAATACTCATAAAACGTAAAATACGTCTCTTATGTTTAGTTTAAAAAAAAAACAGTACTAATGATGATAAAAACATAGTGATACATGTTTTATAAACAAAACGTGTATAAAAGGAATAACGGTGAATTTGTAATAATTGCTAAATAAAAAAACCGATCAATAATAACAGGAAAAATTAAATATGTATTTAATTTTTTAATCAAAAAAGATTATGTTCCTAAGAGATGTGTGTTAAAATCTATAAAAATGACATCAAGCAAATAAAATGTTTAACTAGTATTTTTTAAAATGGTAACAAAAAATGTGCAAAACAAGAAACATATTTGCAAGTAAAACTGGAGAAATATAGGTAAAATTTCCATTTAGAAAAGATATTAAAAGCATATCAAGAATAATTATAAGAAGACGTGTTGAGTTTAACCATTGAGTATTTCTCAATGAATCAACATTTTTAGTGAACGTACGACTCTTCGTACGTTAACATTTAAATTGTAATGTTAAATGCCAACCGTTTTGTTCGCATGTTAAATCAAGCTTGTACAAACACATTCTTCACGGACACTGGTAGAAACATACAACAAAAAGA
>JAQIWH010004019.1:0-18116 GCA_034695005.1 Cryptops parisi
CTTTGATTTTATAACTGTTATAATAGTTAGCCTTCGATTGTTTGGATCGTTTAATGAGAAAATAAAATAAAATAAATTATTATTATTATTAATATTTCTCAGTCTAAAGACTAAAACATTGTAAGATTTTACAACAGAATACATATAAACAAATAATTAGCAATGACAACAAGCAACGCTAAATAATAATAGGTTATAATGATTCACATAACGCGAAATGTGCACCTTGAACTTTCCAAACTAGTTTTAGGGCGATCACTTTCTTATTCTGACAGGCAAATCGTTCGAATGTAAAAAAGAATTAAAAGGAAAACATGACATTAACGTAATGTACATGTTGTTGTTAACGTTAGCTTGTTCCGAAGACCCGCCCGTTCCTGAGAATTTTACGGGATGGGATTGGAACGGTGAAAAGCGGGAAGAAACGAAATTTCATTATTATTGCACACCCAATAAAACCAGCGTGCCCATCACCAGTGCCGTGTGCAACGTGGATCATCAGTGGAAAATGGACAGCGAAGAATCGTGGGAAGAACTGATCAACCGATATTGTGGTTGGGTTTAATTTTTTCTTGGGTGTCTAATCAATGTTGGTGTCTACCATCATTTAACGCTATCTATTTGTCAGTTTGTGACGATCCTCCAGCCTCCGTTGGCGATAGTAGTCACTACACTTGGGACTATGGAATCCATCAGCGCGTCGGTTCCGTCGTTACTTACTGGTGTACGCAAACGAAAGACGCTTACAACTTGAAACTACGCTGTGCCGATGACGGGAAATATGAAACCGCAGCCTTGGGAAATTGTGGTTAATATAAATAAATAAGTACCAATCAATCGATGCTTTTGGTGAAGGACGTTAACACAAGTCTCTTTGTTTCTTTTGCCAACAGGAGATAGATATTGCGCCACCATGACGGACAAAAATGCGACGCGCTGCCTTTATTTTTCTTTCACGCCTCAGAGCTACATGGAAGCTTACATAACCTGCTTGCAACATCAAATGGAATTGGTCCCGATTATTAGCAACCAGGTGAATTTAGATGTACACTCCTGCGCCTATCCCGCATCGAAGAGCTGCTCCAAGTTTTACTTTTGTGAGTAACTCTCCATTGGCAAGGTAGTAGAAGGGTGGATTAACTAACTTTTTTTTGCCCCTAGACATTCAATATAATTCTGAGATTGAACGATGGGAAGTCGGTAGTCGACGTGCTCTGGCTACTTACAGCAAGTGGATCCGCCAGAGGAACGCGGATGAATATTGCGCCACCATCAACAAAGATGGCTTGTGGGAACCCACCAAATGTACGAGCAAGCATTGTTATTTGTGCGGCTTGCCAGGTAAGTCAGGGAAGTGGGTGTGGCTAGTATAATGGAATGACAATGAATGAGTTGAATGTTTGCAGCTGATGCTTATTACCTGTGTCAAAGGAAGAGTGATCGTTTGCCTCTTCACTGATTTCGGCTGCAATGACGATCCTAATGGAGTAAGACAGTGGAAGGTGTACCGGATACCGTTTCATTTAATTAAAATTTCAACGAGACATACTATATACATGTATAGTTCACACTCGCGTGCCTTTATTAAGAGAATTACTTTATTATACACAAACACTTATGATAAGAAATGTTAAAAGTACCAATTTCCTCTGGAGTTAGCTTGCCGGACACCTTTTACTACAAATACCACAAATACTGTATCAAACCTTTTCATTGCTTTTTGTTAAACTTGAATAATGTTGAACGTTTGGCGTATTAAACTTAACGTGCTTTGACTGCCATTGTGGATTACAACTGACGTGGTTTTTACAGCAGGACTCCTACCAACGAGCAATTTTTTAACGGTTCATGTCCACAATCACCCCGCGAGTAAACGGTATACTGTGTTGAAACACAACACAGTTCAATACCAAGTGTAATAATACACTTCACTTGTATTTATGCTAAATGTCACGGCACTTTTGTTTTTGCTGTTGGCACATTGTTATGGACTCGTCTTCATCCTTAAAACTACCGTTCATTGGTCATCGATGCGAGTTATATTAAATGGATTTCAGTTTATATCTTGTAAAAACACAGAAAGAGGTGAAACCGACACTGAAGACACCACAAGTTTGGTCATTAAGTTGCTGTTAGTGACTGAATGGTCATAAAAGAACACTGATGATAAAAAGACAAGATGCCAACGGTTAATTGGTATGACCATTTATTCAACCCTTTACAAGTAGACAACAAATAACGAAACGCAGTGTTTTCGATAGCTGATGCGAATGAATTTGAAGGTATATTTAATATAAAAATTTAAAAGCTTAAGAAGCGGTGCTTTGATGTGTCGATTTATTTTATGTCACACTTAGAAGTAGAATTGCCACCACCAAGAGGGTGAGCCACGAGCGTTGGGAACAATGGTAAATGGACAGGCCGTGGCTGGGGGGTGCCATTCTGGGCCTCTTCTTAATCTTAGCTCTGCGACGCCCACCCTCTGGTCTTGGCACCAGGTCGCCGTGTTCTCGTATCAGGTCGACAAAGGGGTTGGCCGTTTTTCTCTTGCCACCTTGTCCCTGATGTTGCCACAAGTCGTCGTCGTTGTTGTCGTCGTCGTTGTCGTGGGGAACCTGTTCTCGAAAGAGGTCGATGTAGTCGTGCACGGTGTCGCCCGGGTGCTTTGACACCCGGGCTGTGGTCGACAGCTCGTCACCGTAGTCCACGTGAACCATGTAGATAAGGTCATCGGGCAGCGGCTTTTGCGTCGCCACACCATGGACCGTTTCTTCCTCGTCGATTTCTTTGACAATTTCAATGTACTCGATGGGTTGGCTTTGACCCAGGGGTGCGGTCTCGTCATATTCGGACCGAACAATCTCCACGTAATCGTCATCGACGTCAGGTTTGATGCCGAAAACTTCTTCTTCGTTGAGTTCGCGTATCAACTCGACGTAATCCTCTTGTCTTCCCCCTTCTTCTTCTTGGTGGACGAAGATGTACTCGCGCGGTTGGTCGTCATCGTCGTCGTCGTCGTAGTCGTCATCGCTCATATAATCCTGAACGGTGTCGAATTCATCGTAGATATCAAAGACGTAATTGTCTTCATCATCAGCATCATCATCATCATCATCAACAGTATCCACCGTCTCTATCCCCGTCATGTTTGCCTTGATCTGTGGTTTCTCCTCTCCTGTGAGTTGCTCACTCTCCAGTTCCTCTTCCTTGACTTTCTCTATCTGCGGTTCCTCATAGTCTTCCAAATCGTCAACCGTTGCCTCGTCTACCATTTTACGATTAGTGGGTAATTCGTTTGTTGCTGCAAAATAGTAAACGCTGTCTTTCAAGGGTTGGGCCGTAGCATCCAAAACCTCGTTGTCCTGGTCATCAGCTTCGTTCAGAGATTTCTTGATGAACTTTTTTTGATGCACTTCTAGGACTTGGATGTTTTCGATGTCACGTTCCGTTGCAAGTGTAAGCTCGTCGGGTTTGTACGCCAAGTAATCTTCAACTCTTACCTCCGACCGATACCTCTTACCACTGTCTTTGAAGACGATTTCGTTGGCACCGTCTTTCGGACGCGTAAAGCGTATGGTCGTCAATGTTTCGACCGTCTGTGGTCCCAGATGGGTTCGTGTTGGCTTTATTACGGGTGTTTGGATCGTACTGGTACCTTTTGGTTTCTCCGTTGTCTTGCGCGTGGTGGCTATTGGTTTAGTTGATCTCGTGGTTTGTCGGAGTGAAGCTGGAGTCGTTTGTTGGGAGTTCTCGACTGGGGGTTCTGCCAATAAACTTTGGTCTCCTTCATCAGCTTGTCGTATGTCGTTTTTATTTTCGCCCAAGAATTTTTTCCGAAGCCTTTTCATATCTGCGATGTTGTAGTAAAACAGGCTACTTATTGATGGAATTGTAGGCTCGTCGAGTTTGTACAGGAAGTAATCTTTGGCCCTAACCGCCGACCGGTTCTCATGGACGTTTTTAAAAACGGTTTTGTTGAAATCGTGGTTTTGACGCGCAGGGCGCTTTGACATCAATGTTTGGCTAGTCTTTGGTACCGGTCGTAAACTTGGTGTTGTCATGATGGGTGTTTGGATCGTCTTTGACAGCCTACTGGTTCGTATCGGTTTTTTTGCTGTCTCGCGCGTGGTGGTGGTGGTGGTTTGTCGGAATTCGTAAACGGCCTCGACGGGTTCTGCTGTAGCGCCAAACCAATCGTTGTCGGCGTGTTGCTTGCCAAAGAACTTTTTCTGAAGCACTTGCAGATCTGTGTTGTGTTCGATGTGGTAATAAACGTCATCTGGTTGCATCGCATGTTTGTTTCCGTTGGATTCACCCGGTTCGACACCAGAACTGATGGCGTTAACACGACCACGATCGGCATTCGGACGCGTCGAGCCGTCGCTTTCATCACTGCCAAGTGGGTTGCTCCGATCGGACTTGAACATTTTGTGGCGTAACGTGACTTGGTCTTTGCTTCTCAAAGGTCCAGTTCTTTTTGCGTTTGCTGATTTAATGCGCGACATAGAGACGTTGTTGTTGGTCCGAACTGGCATTTGAGGGGATGAGTTGCTTTTATTCACGAGGGTCTTGCTCTTTTGTGGTTGGATGAGGTTCGGTTCCACGTCGAATTGGTCAATCCAATTCTGCAACTTTTGCAGGTATCTTTGCTCCAAGTTTTTTCCATCTCGAGTCACTTTCCGAGTGAAGTTGAGAGAAGTGGTGGAACACTCGAGCGTTAGTTTTATGTAGTCGTCCTTGAGGTTTTCTTTAATTTCCAAACACTTAAAGAACACCAGACGCCAATTTCTGACTTCTTGGAACATTCTATAAACGAGCATTAATCAGTTTAGTGGCATTTTCGTTGCCCTTTTGCAACCAGCACTGCACACCGATTAAATAAAAAGTATCCAGTTAACATTGAACTATGCCACGAGACACTTACGAACATAGTTTGGTTTTTACGTGGTGCTCTTTGACACTTGTCAACAAGTTGGTCAAGTTGGACACGAATCCAGCGAGGTGCTCGCAAGTGCCTATAAAAGGTGACTTAATTTTAGTTAGTAACCTGAAAGAATAATTTTCTTTAAACTTTTTTACCGGAAGAAGCCGTCAATGTAGATTTGGTAAAATTAGAATGGATGTCTTTGCTGATAGAGCCATTACAGGGCACGGCTAAGGCTACGTGGAAGAAAAACAACACGTGAATCATTTGGCTGTCAAATTTAGAAAGTGGTCGTCTAATTGTTAGACATTCTTACTTGCGAGGAAAACCAATACTAGTGATCTCATGCTGCTCATCTATAAGCCGACATTCATTGAAATGGGCTAGCATCTTCCTTTTCTAATCGAGACTCAAGAACAATATAGAACGAAAACTATTTAAAGAAGCTAGTGTAACTTACTTGCATCTAGCAAGTGTAAGTTGGATACGTACGTGCACCTGAGTCATTGCCCAATTTCGTAATACGTGTATAAAAATAGAAAATACGGCTAAGCTCAAGAAAGGGTTGCTATACTAGCGGTGTTGTTTTCGAATGAAATCTAACACGAGATTGAAAAAGGGAGTGGGGGTAACGTTGGCATAGGTCACAGAAAGCCGCTTGGTTCATCCTTTTATTATTATTACAATCAAACCAAGTTACAACATGGTAGTTTAAAATCCACCTTGGCTCAGTACTTGAATCGGAATTGGCATCACGTTAGCGATGATTGTTAGATGGTGGTTTAAC
The DNA here is from genome assembly GCA_034695005.1 of Cryptops parisi. Taxonomy (NCBI): domain Eukaryota; kingdom Metazoa; phylum Arthropoda; class Chilopoda; order Scolopendromorpha; family Cryptopidae; genus Cryptops; species Cryptops parisi. Next base: position 5,712 of record JAQIWH010004019.1, read on the forward strand.
AGTAAGTAAGTAAGTAAGTAGCATCTATCATCAACACCTTCGTCTTCGTTGGATCATAGTGATGCGATAATAATAATAGCGAGTAGAACTATTCGCGTTGGTAAGTGGTAGGGTGCAGCGTTGGCACTTGAACCGCTGTTGAGATCGACCAAGTGTTTCAAATCGTCCACCGCCTCATCCGGCAAATGGTAATGTTGATTAGGGTCTAATTCGTTGATGGCTTGAACAATTTCAGTGACGCTTTCGGGAGATGAGGTCGATTGATCCGTGCGATTGGGCACGTGTGGCGTGGACGTTATTGCGAGCCAAACAAGAGTGGGTGTCGTCCAGCGAGGGGTGGTGTTGGACACCGGAGTGGAAGAGGATGTCACTACGGAATGGCCATTGGTGAGCGCCTGCTTCTTGGCGAAGGTCGTGCTGGATAGATGGACGGTAGTTTTGGACCCCTCTCTCGTTGCTTCTTCTTTCGTTCTGACCAACGTGGTCGTTTCGACGGTTGTCGATTCGAATGGTGGATGCTTTTTGGCATGGGCGAAAGTGTTGACGACGTTCTTAAATTTCTGCTTCTTGACAACTTCGTTTCCCCCGTAAACGGAATTTTCGCCTACACCAAGTAGGTGATCGTATTCCCCCAGTTGTTTTTTCTTAGATATTGCTACTCTCCAGTAGGAGGAAGTGTCCTCTGCTGCGCTTCTTGGTAACATCCTCGCATTGGAAGCGACGACATCGTCTCCTGACTTGGTGGTCACGGTAGAAAGAAATGTCGTTTGCTCGTCGTGTATGTCTTTAGGTGTCGTGTGGACAACTCGTTCGCTGGGAATCGTACCTTCGTTCGAGATTAACTTTTCCGACGCCTCGACTTGAGTGGCTTTGGCATTAAAATGCCCTTTCGTTGTCGTCACGATCCATTCGGAATTGAGGTCTATCCAAGTGGGTATTTTCGTAGACTCTGTTGGGGTGTTCATCCGTTTCTCACTAACGGTGTTTGAAACGACTTTGTGCGTTGAATGATGAGACGTATCGTGTTTAGAGGTGGGTTTTTTGGTTGGCACGACGTCCAAAGGAAAGGTGGATGGACTACTCGTTGGTGGATGTTTGGTGCTACTTTCTATAGTAATAAGGTTAGTAGTGGACTGTATAACGGTGGATGATTTCTCGTGGGTTAGCGTTCGAAAAGAAGAAGGACGTGTCGTTTCGAATGGAGTGGAGGTTGACTTGGTCGGTGTCGACACTCGCTCGATGTCGTTCGTTTCGGAGGTCAAAGACAATGGTTTAACTTTGGGTGGCGTTCCATCGTCGGACAGTGGCGGCGCGATCATCGTCAGGGTATCGTCCGTGCTCGAAATGATTTTCAAACATAGGATCCTCATGTACTGCGAAATATCTATCAAGTCTCCGTGTTGCGTCAAGCACTCTTTCAGCGTGTTGTCTTCCCACAGCGAAGCGTCGATGTCGTTTAAAAGATCTCTGCCAACGAAACATGGTCGACTGATGCTAAAGAAACAAAATTGCCAATAGCAAAACGATTGTAAAGCGCGTGCCACTCACTTGCAGACCTTCAATTTGGCGTCGCGATTGATGGTGCCTAACAAACTGTCTACCGATGCTTTCACTTTACTCACCAGCGTTTCACAATCTTGAAGGTCGGAAAGCACACCTGTTGAACACGTATTGGTTACTACGCTATTGGTTAGGGAAAGAACATCGTATCGATAACTAATTACCCGCAAAACTCGTCACGAACAGAAAAAGCGAAACGAAGAACCACTTCATACTGATTCTGCCATCGGCTGCAATCCGGATCAGAGACAGTTTAATGGAAAAGTAGCTTCATGACGATGACGATAACAAACAGCCGGAATTCAACTCGAAAAGCCGACGTGGTTGCTGCTTAACAACCAACCAAACGAACGAACGGGGGAAAGCAAGCGACTTTTCCAACTGCCTCAACGTGGCCACGGACTCGCCAACAATCAAATTAATGATGCAACGCGCCCGGCGATTGTTTGAATTAGACCGCTAAACGTTACCGAGACGTAGGCTAAAAGGAGACGACTCATGTCACAACGTAGAAATAAATAAATAAATAAATAAATAAATTGTACGTTAAATTATTTCCAAATTGATGATGAATGGCAAGTTTCACTATTGCCGTTTGTCAAGCATCGTTAACCAACCGGTTTAAAGTATTTTTTAAAATTTTTATTCAAAATAGCAACTTTACAAGAAACAAAACTGTTAAGGAGTTGATTAGCTGGGCTTCTACCAGAACACGCACCGATCTTCTCTTCTGTTCATCATTCCGTCTTCGCTACACACGAAGATTTTCAAGAATTCTTCCATGTTGGACAGAGGACCATTCACCCTACGAAACCGAAGCTTTCAAATGAATAGGAACATTAAGAAACGGTAACTATCACGCGACAGGTGGGACACTTGCCGATATTCGGGTGGGCTGTGGAACTGAGCTTTGGTGAACATGCTTCTCAGTTCGGCTCCTCCTGGAAGACAGTGCAGCTGCAAAGAAAACGTGTCAACGCCAATCAGGTGTTGGTGAACGAACGATGTCGATGGATGACGTACCGAAGTGTAACCCAGGAAGAAAAGTTGTTGGGGAGAATACTCTTCAAAACCTCGCATGCGAGTCAACGTGTCCAGTTTCTCGCCTCCCCACTGCTTCAAAAACGTCTAAGACAAACGACAACTTCCGTGTCAATTACTTTTTTGTGGCTTCCTAACAAGCCACAGCACTCCCCGCCTTACCTTATAGGCGACGGAAACGCCAACATTATCCGCGAAGTTTTCTGGGAGGGTGTCATTCCCATTAACCTGCAAGATAGAAATCCGTCAACACCTTTGTCGAACGACTGTTCCTAATAAAGAAGGACGAGTCGTTTTCCTAATGCTCACACATTTCCTCGTCGTCATGTCCGGACAGAAATGGTTGTACTGGCTGACGAGGCACGTGGCTCGTTGTTCGTAAATCGGACGGTCACTAGGATCCAATGAAAATTCTTGTCGATTTCGACTTCCAAAAAAGAGCCCTGGAAAAAGATGGTCGGGTGAAAATTTCCTTAGTACGTTATCGTTACTTTCACAAAAGGTCTAACGGCTAACCAATGTCATCCAGAGCGTGGGCGAACTCGTGAGCGAGGATGGAACCCAGACCTCCGTATTTGGCAGGTCTACGAAAGATAAGACGATAAGAAAGCAACGTGGCAGTTTAGGACTAGGACGACTAATTTATTACTCACAGAGGCGTATCTTTAGTGAATCCGACAGAACGTATCATCCCTAGAGTGACATCTGCAACAACAACAACAACAACAAGGCCTTTTAGCGTTCGTCCCTAGCTGAACTGGACATGTTGAAAAGCGCGGTTCACTTACAAATGGTGTTTTCTTCGAAATAATAGATAGCATTCACTCGCATAGGCGAATACATCCAACTGAAGTAAAGAAAAGTTATAAACAAAACAAACACCACCGCGATTTGTAATCGCGAGATGGCACTTACAAATCGTATTGCGACAACGGTTCGATCAATCGTCTCATACGATTCCCGGTGTTCATTCGCGCTGTATTAATGACGTTTTCGAAATGCTGACGTTCAGCTTTTATCTGCCAAGTAAGAGAGGGTAAGTAATAAAAAAAGCAGGGGAGGGGAGGTTGCGCCACGTTACCGATTTATGAAACTCTTGCAAGTAATCGTTGTTTAGTATCCATTTGGGATATCCGATTTTTATTCTGATATCTTCCACCTAGAACGAAAGGTACGTCGTCGTATTTATTGGCTGCTAGTTGTCGCTGCCAAAGGAGGTAACTGATTTATTTTGTCTTTGATAATAGGGTTTACTTTTTTCCTCATGGCTTTTCGACTGTCCAATGAGAGCCACTCCGCCTTGTTGACACTTAAAGCAAAGTGGTTTTTAACGTTAACGGCCATTTCTTCTACCTAATGGAGTGTTCATTTATTTACCATTGGCATTACCATCGATCGTCCGTTTTTTAGTTAGTCGTGTGAAAACTTACCGCTTTCAAGTCTTTCTCGTCGACAAACCTATTGACGTAATGCCGCGTCACAGCGTACGGAAGAGAGGTCATGACAAAATCGACGCACCGCATGGCCCTGTGATTTAGAAACAACGTGTCAAGTTTCAATAATAACAAGACGAGTACAGTATAACCTCCTTACCTGAACGTAGCTGGAAATTCGTCCGTCGGAATGCCACGCAGTTTATCCGACAACGTCTGCATTTCGACGTTCGTGTGCCAGATGAGATTTCGAACCACGTGCCACAGCACTACGTTGGTGAGCACGCTACAACGTAAGCATCAACAACAAGAATGACAACCACTAACCAAGATCTAAACGGTGGGGATCACCAATTGACTTACGTTTCGCTGTCGGGTGTCCCGAAAATAAGCCGAACGATGTTTCTGATGGCCTGCTTGTCCGAAACCGAGATCTTCTCGTTATTGGTGATGAATTTTATGTCACCGAAAAGGGTTTGAAAAAACGGCAGCCAGTTGACCTGCAACGACCACACGATACCGGTTAAATCGCTCGTGCTAGAAGAAATTGTCACCCACGAATGGTCACCTTGGTGTAGTCGGAAAGTTCCGCGATGGTCATCACGGTCGAGTCGTGTAGCTTTTCGGCTATCTGTCAAATCGACACTCGAAACGTTAGAATCAACTCGACTATATGAGAACGGTGACGAAGAACACGAAACGATAGAACATGCCACGCCACTGTTCTAATGCTTAGGTGGGTCAACTATCTAATGGAAAACTCGCCGTAAGATTTTTCAGCAGCTTTTCTAACTTGACCAGTTCTTGAGCTCCGGACTTGACCGCCGCGAAGTTGTCGGGTCGCTGCGAAAGCGCGTGCGCCGCGTACACGATGGAGAAGATGTAGTCGTCGTTGTCGATCGAATGTTCCGGAACCCTTCTCGGGTAGTACGTCGTGATTCTTTCCACGTTGGCAGGCGTCAACTGGAAACAACAATTTTTAATCGCGTCGTTCCGGAAGCTGCTTGTCCGTTGTTTTTCGTCTCACTTGAGTGATGAACTCCATGTCGAGGAGATTGTTGGGTCCAACGGTGACGTCGACCACCCCGTTGGAGCCCCAGAGCCGGGTGACGTTGCCCATGATGCTGAAAGCGGTGCCAATGTCCCCCGTCAACGGAACTCCATCCATCAAAGGCCACCCTCCGAGGTCCTTGACCAGACTTTTGAGAGGCGTCGTCCCTCTTCCTTCGACGCTTTCTGCGACCACAACGACGACAAGGTTTAACAAAAAACGTTTCAGAAAATTCGTCATTCCGCGATTGTCGTCATTCTCACCCTTGTCCGTGCAAGTCATGACCATCTGCCGAATCATTTTGGTGGTGGACAGATCGGCGGGGTCGGGAGGTTGTTCTACTAGAGATCCTGCAATGACGAAGAAAGGACACGATGTGAAGCAAAACTTTATAGGTCGGTCCTGTGACGCTTCACTTACTATACACTTGGAGAAAACTTCTCATGGGAGCGAACGCCACGTCTTTGTCGTCGTTGACCAAATCGTTCCCGGCAACGGAAGGCAACACCGAGCACGCGAAGTTGTACAAGTTTTCGCACGATTCATCGTCCAGTTTGTTGGACCTGTAGATGGGGGATTTGCCGGCGTCCACGGCAGGTCCAGCAATTAACGTTTCGTGTCCCGATTTTCCGGATCGACCACCACCACCGCCTCCAGACTTGCCACCGCCGAAACTGAACGTCTTGATGGGACTACCACCTGAAACTAACGAGTCTTCATTTGTCGATCGATCCATGTTTGCCTGCCACCTCCCAACGGTATTAGGCAACTCGGGTGTTGACACATTCACTCACCCGCTCCTTCCCAATCAACGAAGAGGGCAATAGCAGCGGCGACACAGCCGAAAACGGCCACCAACCCGACGACCCCCGCCACGATGTATTGGATACGCCTAAGGAGACCGAAAAATCGTCTTACGCGTTCCAAGTGGGTCGCTAACGTGTTGGATTGGTTTCTAGCAGTTCAACTTGACGTACTTGTTACGGGTAGGCGTTTCTTGGTCAAAACCCTCATCTTCGGCCTCGTCGTCGACGACACGGCCATCGTCGTCGTCGTCGTCGTCGTCTTCTTCGTCGAATTTGGCTTCGGCGCCTTCCGACACCTCGGCTTCTTCGGCGGCGGCTTCTTCGTCTCTCGCAACCATTATTTTCTTCACGCGCAGCTAGTAGACGATGTTCCTAGGGACGTGGGCGGTGAAGAGAATGTGCCTTACGAATCCGATAATCAGTAGCCGCCAAAAAATTTCGTTGGATCAGAACGGATTCAAGATGAACGGCAACAATGAATGTTTAAAAGTCACGAGCACATGGCAACTGTTCGCGAGACGTAGAAACGGGAGAAAACTGCGCTTAAAACCGCGCTACAAGTCTCTTTACTAATCGCAAATAGGAAGGAGAAATTTGGAGGGTTAGCAGCAGCTTTCCGAAGGGCTGAGCTGTCGTTTCTGAGAAACGAGTGTTGGTCCCAACACGAATTTCTTGTCCACGAGAAAACGTTTAAGTGGAATGAATCATAAAGACCGTAGATGGAGATCTCTGTCGATACTCGATTGGCTTTAAAAAATAGGCTTGATGTTAATTACTAACTCTTTCCTTTCCTTTCCTTTCCTTTATGGTCACATCGTAAGTACTACGTACTACTTTTAATCGAGGCAACGAGAAGCCCTGGTGGTCGCTGGACCAAGTGCTAAGCTGACGTCGCTAATTTAGTTTTGTTTCACACTCGGTACGAATGAAAAAGATGCTATTTCGTCTGCGTTGCCGTTGCCGTTGCCATCGCCATCTTGGCTTACACCCACCGAGACTCGATCGGCTGCTTTGGCAACACTAGCCATCCACGTGAAGAAAGAAAGCACGCCATGCTACACCCACTCCATTGTCTCGCGCTCCCCTTGAGTGGTTCTCGGCTCGCTGGAACACTTTCCTTCCTTCTACGAGTAATAACGAGCGGAGAAAAGGCAGAAGAAAAGCCGTCGTGGACTCGTCGCCCCGAACAAGATCATCATCAAGGGGTCGTTGCGGGCAAGCGGGTGACCCTTACCACACCAGCGTTGTCACTCGCCATTCCATCTTGGTCGTGATCGCATCCCGTTTGCCTCCTGTTGTCTCATCATGACGACGACGTAAGTTGTTTTTCGGTCGAGCTTTTTATAGCTCCACCACTCGCATGTTGGTGTTCGATTTGGAACGGTTTAGCTTTCGCCAAAGCCTGAAACATCATGTCGGCCGGCTGGTAGTTTCGCCTGGCACGGAGGAAGGAGTGACGGAACGGAATTTTCACTTTGGGGCGGATGTTGTGTTTTTGTCATCCGTCGTGTTGATTGATTATTTGTAAATGTTGAATTAATTTTTGCATTGCCATTCTTAGATTAGATGGTAAGAATAGCGCGCGATGGCTTTCAGTAGCGAATGGGAGAGGAATAAAAGGTGTCGTCTTGTTGCTTTCAGCTGTTGTAACCAGCTTCCGGGCAAGCGAGGCATGGTGTGCGACTTCCCCGAGAAGTGGTCGGTGTCGCTGAACGTGTGCGACTACAAGCCGAACCAGCTGTGCGTGCAAGTGCACGACCAGGCGGTCGAGATCCGAGGCGAGAAGCCTTGCTCGGATCGCTTCTCCGAGAAGTACTGCATGCCAGGCGACGTGGACCCGTGCACCATCCAGTGGGAATACACGCCCGACGCCAAGCTGATCATCACGGCCTGCAAGCAGGTCTGCTAAGGTGACGGTGACGACGACCCAGCGACGGCTCCCGGGGGAGTGACGATAACGGACATAGGACAGAGGGATGACTTTGGAACCCCCACCCCCTCAACCCCGTTGGGAACGGTTCGATGGCGATAAAAACCACCCGAGGTTGAGCAACTGGTGACAGATGACATCCCACTCGAAGCGGAAGACTGCCGAGCGAAGGTCGTCGTGTTGTCTCTTGTCTACGTTTTTTATTTTACTCTTTTTATTGTTTTGCCTTGCTTCGTGCCGTGTTGGTGGTAGTTGTCGTTTTGGTACCAAATCTTTGTCGCGATGGAATGCATGATGAAAAACAACCCAACGCTCAGAGACAAACAACAAATTGAAATAATACAACGAATGAAAGCGTGTCGTCGATAACGTCAATGGTGCAGTTGATGAACAGCAGTCGTTGTCGTCAACTTGAAGACGTCACTCGACCCGTTGCTCGCCCGACTTGAGTGCTTAGCTCGACCCTCGGGCGAAAACTTTTAGTTTCTTTTGGTAACGTCCATTGTGGACCTTGTTTAGAATTTGACCAAGCTACGAGTCGTAAAGCTGATTCGCTAGCTGCTTAGAATAAGGACGCTTATAATGTCCATTAGTGGTTCTTTTGGACGGGTTAGTTTTCGGAAGTTGCCGCCGCGGTTTTTAACGCTTGTTGTTTTGGCGTTGTCGGTTTCTTGTCGTGTGTTCGCTACCCAACACGCGTCGTAAGCCAATTGTTTTTTTTTTGTTGTGTTTTTGATGTGTGATTCATTGTGACCTTTGCTGTGCCAATCCGCTTACTGTCCAATTCCAAGCTTCGACGAATGGACATGGAAGGTGCGGGTGTGTCTGTCGGCGAAGAATTCTTTGGACCGATACGTCGTCGTCGTTGTCTACTTCGACGTCGTTGAGCCTCGTTTTCATAAGTTCCCAAAGTTTCATTTCATTAATTTTCTTCCCAACGTTTGTTTGTATGTAGTAGTTCCACCCCGTGATTTTCCATTCGTATATAAAAAAGGACGGTTATTAGTGTCTTGAAAATCCAGTTTTAACCCTTATTAAGCGAAGGTTTTAGTTCTCATGGGAACGAGGCTTTTAGAGACGAGACTTGGTTGTGTGATCGCCTCGAACTAGACGGCTAGCTGCCTGTCCCCCAAGTGGTTAGGGGATGACTTAAGTTTGATGACTTTATTTTGTCCATTTTTGCTCCGTTCCATTCAAGGCAGCCTGAAAATTCTTGCTGCCAGTCCCTCCGTCATCATGAACTCCCCCGTAAAGAACAAAAAAAAACAAAAAATTGTACCAAATTATGCTCGATGGACTAGGAATCTAAATTTTATTAAAGTACATAAAACAAAATGAATGGATTGATTGATTTATTTGCGCTTATGAAAATTACTATTGTCCTGTACAACACTTGGCAACTTTGACAGATACCATTACAGAGTAGCTACATACAAAAAAAAAATAAATACAATGCAGTAAATAGCTTATAAAAGTAGACATCTTTTATCACGTCCATGATCGTCGGAAAGTGGACAAGAGAACAATTTGGAAAAAGTTGGAAAGTTCGTCAGGGCTCCTACGGCTCTGCAACAGATCGGAAGAAATATGGTAACGGATGGTCACTTAACTGCTTTGTTGTTGTTGTTGTAGTAGTAGCAGCAGCAGCAGCAGCCGCCTACCTATATTCTTTAGGTGTGTGGACATCGAGACGTATTTGTAACTTGATTCTGCCTTCGTTGTCCCTAGGGCACCATAACTGAAACGACAAGAGGTAAGAGGTAACGTTGTTGTTGATCGACGATTGATTTTGGCTTGGGTCGCTTACTGCGGAGTAAAAGACAAAGAACTGTTGTTGGGGCGAATAGTTGGTTATTCCCGTGGCACTTTTCAAGTCGTACGGCCGAGGATGGTTCAGATGATCCAGAAAAGCCTTCACGAATGAAAGTAAAAACAGCCGCCTTGTTGAACTAGAGCAGGGACCAGAAGATTTGAGAGGAAAAATTACTCTTACTCTGTAGGTAATGCTCATTCCAACATTGTCGGCAATGTTTTCGTTTAGCGTCTGTGTCCCATTGATCTGAAAGAAATGTTATTGAAGCGATTTTTCATGTATACAATTTTTGCCATTTAACTTACGCATATCTGTTCCCAGTAGCTCTGAATGGGACAATAATTATTGTACTGTTGGACGACACATTGTAGTCTGGAGTGATAGTCGTCGACATCCTTTCTTTCGAGAAGAAGCGCTTTGCGGGGAAGAAAGGCATCATCGATTGCAATACCTAAAAACGAGACAGACAAAACGAACGCTCCAGTGGTGTCGTCCACCGGAGGGGTTGTTCATTGACACGCCATCCATGTATGTCAACCTGTTAAGTCGATGGAATGTCCAAATTCGTGGCCAATGACGGATCCCAACATTCCATACTTCTCTGGTCTGAAATAAATGGTAGCGTATATTTTATATCGCCAGCACATCGGAAATTGACTAACTAGGCGGTGATAGAATAACAGTTTGGAGTATGAGCCAAGTTTTTGGTGAAGCCAGCCAGATGGGATGTAGCTAATTTGGTTAGCACTGAAATTAGTTGGGTTTAGACCTGTCGCGATTAATCGTTTCGTGGAGGTTATTGTCCCAACAAATGTTTTAAATCTACACAATTGACGTTGACCTCGATGGTCACTCATTGACTTACACGAAATGGTACTCGGGCATTCCGACTCCCTGTCGAAGAACGTGTCCCAGACTTTAACGTTATTACAAACGACCAATTTGTAAATCACTCTGAAAGGATAAGAGCCACAGTAGTAGGTGATAATCGACCCGATCGTTCTTTGCTCGCCGTCCCAATCGTAAATCCTAGGAGCCGTCGCTTCGGGAGGATCTTCTAAACAAGCTGTGATGTGAGCAAAAAAAAAAGAGCCATTAGCCATCAGCAAGCTCAGCGTCATCCCTCCCCCAGTCAACTACTACTTACTACACGACGAATTTTCTATGCGTTCCCATTGAAAATCCTCGTTACACTCCCATACCTCGGATTCGGGCGAATCGGTCTCTTCGCTGCAATAATAGATGACCTGCTGTCGATTGGCCACATTGGTTGTCATGACTGAGCTGACTTCTCGATAAACTGGGGGGTCACCCACACATTCGGGAGGAGCTGAAATCAATCCTCCACGTTGACAACGACCATCCAAGTTGTCATTTTCTAATTGATTATGTTTGGTTTGGCGTACCTAATAAGGCCATCACGATATAATAGATAACGATGGGTAATACGATCAGCGCAATCACACCCCATGCAATGAGGCATTTTTTCCTTCTCGCCTTTTTAGCCAATCGGTCACGTTTCTTGCTACAAACAGCGAATCGAAATTTACTACGGTATGGTCGCACAAGATAATGAAATGTGTCGGTCCTTTGACTCACCTTACCTCAGCTGGCATTCTACAACTTACTTATTGGTTGTAGGCTACAAGTACAAGGCAAACGTCGGGTGTGTTCTTTTCACCTTGGCCAACAATGCATCCATCACGTCACAATGCTGTTGGTTTGTTTTGCTATTGGCTAAAAAAACATACTATTATACGTACGTATGTATGTTGTTGTTTATTTCCTCTTTGGATGAACACACAAAAAGGGTATACTCAAAGCAACCAAAATTAGTACACACATAATTAAAAAGTGAAACTTACAGCTTTTGATGTTCCAAATCATATTCAGAAATGCCTACTACAACTATATATTTATACATTGGAACACTGATTTTCTTAAATCATAAGGTAGGTCGTTCCAAAATTCAATACAATCATAAGGAAACCTATTTCCTAATCAATGATTATGTCAACAAGCTCAATTCTCACCTAACAAATAAGGTGGGGATGAAGAAGAAAAATTAAGACTCGACAAATTACGCAAGTGGGCTCTCAGTTCAACACAAAAGCATTGAGGAGCCATGAGGAGTGAAAGTAGTTCCTACGGTGCGCGGTAATACCAAGGTTATTTGTTCGGAAATAATCTTGGTAAAGCCAGACGACGAGTCGAGCGAACACGCGATGCACAAGCTAAAAAAGAAATAAATATCATTCGAAAACGGCAAATGGTTGTCAAAACCTGTCGTTAGCGCTGTTGAAATGGTGTGACTCGTCAAGCGGAAGGATAATAAAATAATGCTGCTGCAGTTAGTACAGTTTCTTTAGCACATTCTTCTACTCTTAACAACGACATAATAGAAAATTCACCTTGACAATAAGGTCATAAACTCGTTCATTTTTTTTTATTTTATTTTATTTTATTTTATTATTTTACTTTAATTTTTCATCAACAGCGAGATGGAAACAAAACACCATTTACTATTTTTTAAATTTCGAGTGCCAATCAACGGCAGGCAACGGTTTTTAAAGATCCGACTCAGTGGAATTTCAGGTTTTCGAGTTACTTGTCGATAATCGATATACTCGATGTCGATACTTGAGTATCGCGAGCAGCCATGATCCAACTCAATAAATTGTATGGCCATAGCCGACAAGTAATAGAAGCCTGCTCATCGTAGGAGTTGGCTTGGCCTAACTACTTTCGCACAATTTTACCACTGTGGAGCT
>JAQIWH010004020.1:0-18107 GCA_034695005.1 Cryptops parisi
ATAAAAGGCAACAACACTTTTTCTTTCAAGATTTTCTTCTTCGTCAACAGTTCTTCAAAACGCTTTCTTTACAGACTTCGCTTTTCGGAGATGCAACTCAGCAAATTTTTATTTCGTGGTGCATTTTCGGAAAAGAAAAACTTGTTTTACCGGATTTCGAGAAGGAACCGAGATTCGTTCTCCACAGCAACGTTGCTGCGAGGTTTACTTCATATCTTTTTTTTTCTTCTTTACATAAATAGTTTATTAGATGTGTATATTTTGCGGTGTTGATCCGCACGAGACCTTGAAAGTCGTCCTCGTCGTCGTCAACAACATCTCTTGGCAGCGAAGATGTTGTACGCGAAGAGACTCTCCGCGGAGAATATTTTTCCTTCCTCCAAACGATCTTTGAAGCGGAATTGGTGTACAGGGTGTCTCGAAAAGGGGGTTAACTTTGAGAAAAAAAAGGGGTTGAAGAGTGAGTGTATTACATGAAGGGGGGGGGGGTGTTGGATGCGAAACGAGAAGAGGTTGGCGGTGGCGCGTTAAAACGAGATAAATCGTTTCGACGAGCGTGAAATGCGATTGCCAGGCGTCGAATAATCGAATCACACGTGCCTCGGGTCGCCTTTGTCCGCCGTCATTGGCTCCGCCAACGAGCCTAATGGTCTTTGCTTACTTTACCTCCACCCCCCCCCCTCCCTCTCTCCTTCTCTTCCCGTTTCCACTTCCGCTCGTGTCGATCTTCCTCCGCGAAATGTCGTCGGTTTGTTTACGTTGGTGGAGATGGTGGTTGTGTTTGGCTGCCAGTTTTCCACTTTTTTTTAGGGGGTGATGTTTTCTTTCCTGTTTTTTCCGGTTAATTTTTTTTTTTTTTTTAAATTTTGGATTTGCAGTTCCTCCGGAAAAGAGACGAGGAAAAAGAATATATAAAGCTGCGAACTTTGAAAACTTTGGTTTGTTTTTTTTCGCAAAAAAACCGCATCGCGAAGTGGAAGGTTTCGTTGTCATCTCCTTTCCCTTTTTTATTTTATTTATTTTTTTTTTTTCAAAAAAAAAATTTTTTTTTACACAAAAAATATTATATAATGAATATTTTTCTGCGACATATTTTTTTTTTCGCGGTGTTATTGTTGTTCTCGATGAATGAACCGGGGGGATGACGCGTTCGAGTCGGCAATTTCCCAGCAACGACGACGAGCGGAGGAATGTCGTTTCCATGGAAGCCACATCGACTGATGTTTTGCGAATATTTGACGGGATATCGCGCGGAAAATTTCACGACCCGAAACTCAAAAAAAACAAAACAGAAAAGGCAGCGTCATCTTCGATCGATCGAGACGCGATGTCGTCGAGTTCTCGAAAACAGCTGTCGTTAATTCGACGATTCGGCTCCGAACGAGGCAGCACCCAGGGAGTCGCGTTTTCTCGAGGGGCCTCAGCCGGGGGTCGTGATCGTTCTAGGAACAGAGTAGAGGAAGGAGGGGGGGGGGGGAGATGTGTCCGATCGATTCGACCCACGTACGTTTCCTCGCCGAATGACCTTTCGACGGCAGCGAGGCCTCTTTTGGCCAACCAGAGAGAGAGAGAGAGAAAGGCCCCCTGCCCCTTTGACTCCCTCGGACGAAGCGTTTCCACGGCGATGGTCGATTCCGAAATCCCGGCGGAACGGAGATGAAGGGAGGGGCGGAGGAGGAGGAAGGGTCAACGAGCGCGGCCAGCCACGCGGCGGAAATCGAATCGCAGACGGGAACGAAGGAGGATGCCAAGCGGAAACGAAGGCGAAACCGCGGAATCCCGAGCTGCGACACTCCACGCTGGAGATTCGAAGCTATACGTCTGGATTTCGCGCGGATTTTTAGATCGGTGTTCGTTGTTTGCGAGGGATTCGCGTGTGCTGTTTGGCAAGAGCTATCCTACCCAACACGTGTGGTCGTTGCCATCGTTTCGTTGTCCGGTGACAACGTTGGCACGGGCTCTATCCAGAAATTGTAACTCGAATTTATTGAAATTATTATTATTATTATTTCTTTATTACGATCCAAAAGAATCAAACATAACTACATAAGGAAAATTACGAATGTAGTACATAAATAAACACTTGTTTTTTTAAACAATTTAAAATGAGAATTAAAAGAAATTTGCAATGATTCTGTATAAACAGCAAGCTTCCTGATGCGAAGAGGAAGTTCATTTCAAGTAGAAAAAAATAATATAGGGATATCTTCTTTCACATGACATGGGTACTTTATAAGTTAAATTAAATTTGTACAAAGTGTTAGGCCTTTCATTACTCTGATTATTAAAAAAAAAGAGCAAATTTATGCAATTGATGTTTTGGAAAAGTGAGAAATTTCGGAAATTTTCGGAAATAGTTCTAATTCCATTTTCACGTGCGTACAAATTACAACTTATAATTGCCTTACTATATTTCAATTGTGAAACACGCGAAATGGTTATAATGTTATGAGCTCCATTACCAGAACGGTACTAGAAACGACGTATTATAACGGACGCAACTGAGACCATGCCCGGAGAATAGACTTTGGAGATATAAAATCGATGTATCACTATTTATTTTATTTTATTTTCACAATCTTTGCTTGGATCGAATAATACAAATTGCCAAACTACACTTTTTGGATCTTAATTTTGGAAACTATTTCATATATGTGGGAGAAAACCTTTTTATGGTTTTGCTAGTTGACAAGCTGAGTTTGAATTTGAATTTTATTCGATGTTTGTGGTCGAATAAAACAATCGAGTGACTCGGTTTTCGGCTTATCGAGTGACTCAACAAAACAACACAATAATATGTATGTAATGTATGAATAAACCAAAGATAAAATACAAAAACCACTAAAAGTGGTGAATTGTGTTCTAAATAGGGAGGTTTATTCGTCCACATCGGTGTGCAAGATTGAAAAATTAAATAAAATTTATATACGCCTACTATAGTCATGTATAAAAATCAAATTATTGTTCTTATGGTATCGACATTCCATAAAACGTATCGAGTGAGTGTTACGTGACTTCACTAAGAACCGATTCAGTGTTGCAAGAAATGCAGCTTATGCAAAGTCTGTAATTGTGTCGTGTATGTATTGACCATCAAGGTCGATTACAAATTTTTAAAATGCATTTAAAAGGCCGTTTCGTCGTCTTCGTTGCTTTTGACGTTACTTGCCTTTAAGCAACGATCACACGCGCATCGAAATTTATTCGATCAAGAACATCGAAGAAATAACATCGCTGTTCTTTTCCCATCAACATGGTCAACGTTTCACAGAAAGGTCGAGAATCTCTCTAGAGTGATGTTGTAACCTTTTATTTTTAGTTTATGATAATAGATGACTTTCCCGTGTCTTTAACTTCGTTCTGTTTTTTTGATGGGAGTTCCAGTCCACATCGTGCGATCTTTTATACATCTCTGTGTTCATTGTCAGCCGGTTTGTTCACTTCGCAGTCTTTATCGAAACGCATTAAGCGGTCAATAGTAAGCGTTTTCCTCTCTCTCATTCTCTCTTTTCATCCTTTTCAAACGGGTGTGGACGTAGGCCTATGGCTGGCCAGCTGCTGTCGCTTCATCCGGCCGTTGGATGTTGCGTGGCCCTTTTGTAGGCTCGACGAAGGGCGAACGAGCGAGAGCACGAACGCGTACCATGGCGCTCAGCTGCTGCTCTACATCGCACCGGAAGTGAACGCGCCTTCCGTCGCGTTATCACGCGTCTTTTCTTCTCGTTTCCGGAAGCGAGACGCGTTGGCCGGATTGTGTCCAGCGGCGGGGCAGCAGCGGCGTTCCAAGGGACGTGCGTCGTCAACTCGAAGGGAGAGCTTTTAACGTGAGACGGGTTGACGGTCCGAATCGTTTCTTTGACCTTTTTCGACGATGAGCTAGTTGTCTTTGACGAGTGACCTTTTTCACTCTTGAAAGGGGGAGGAAAAAATAACGGGTTGGCTCTCGTCCAACCTCCGAGGGTGTTGGCGACGAGAAAGAAAAGGGAGGAGGAAGACCCATTAGTTTGACAACGAGGAAACGCGCCGATCGAGCTAGTCATCGCGTGAGCCTCTTCAATTTGCGAAAATAAAATTCCAAGTACAATCTGTGTGTGTGTGTGTGTGTGTGTAAAGTATGCGAAAAAAAGAGGAAGTTGGATGTACAAAGTTGTTTCGCCGAATAGACGTTCGATGATTTTGTTAACAGTTCCACTGAGTTCAGCTCGTTTTCAATGATTCGCTTCAAAACAAGCTATTTACACTGAATTTGCTTGAAAACGTGCGTTTCGCACTGTCGTTTTAAAATTCTATTCACACTGAATGTTATGTTACGTTATTTTATTTCCAGTTCTAGAAGAAGTTAAACTATTACAATAAAATTCGCTATGTATTCTGTATTGCTTGAAAACGTGCGTTCTGCACTGAGTTCAGCTCGTTTTCAAAGATTCGCTTGAAGATAAACTATTTTTTTACTTTTTTATTTATTTATTTATTTATTTATTTACACCGAATTCGCTATTCACCGTTGTTGTTGAATGAACGAATTTTACGGATACGCGCAATTCGACAATGTTTTGTGCGCGGAAAACGATGCTGAATGTTACTTTTTAATATTAGCCAACATGACGACAGCGTTTCACTTTTTTTTCCGAGATTGATGGTAAAGTGTACCGATGAAAGATATTGGACCAACCTTTCTTAAGGCTACCGTCATCCATCGTTGGTAGCCATGTCGCGGAATAAGAGCAGAAGAGGTATAGTAAGAAATATCGATTCGGGAGAGAATCCCTGCGGCTAGAACGAGCGGTGTTGGTGACAAAATGAAACGCGGTTCACGTCGAGTCGCAAAGGGTTCGAGGCCACGCGACAAAGAACAATGTATATGCCAGCTAGTTTAGGCCACTACTACTTAATATACGCGCAACGAAACACGCGTTGTTTTCTATTGTTTTTCTTTCTCTCTCATTTGCTTTATTACATTTTTGCAACAAACAGACGACGAAAGACGACGACGACGCTTTTCTCGTCGAGGCTAAAAGGGTGGCGAACCTCGCTTTTGACGTTTTAGAAAGAGGAAAAAAAAAAATAGAAGTGGAACAGCTGGTCGACCCTGCGAGACACCCTACAGCTGGTCATCATGACGAGGGGGAAGTTTTATATACACAAGCCCTCCCCTCCCTTTCTCTCGAAAACCCTTTCTTCACCACCTTGGGTTTTGCACCCGTTCCAACAACGGCCCTCGGAAGTCGACGCCTTCTCGTCTCGAAACTTGGACTATCGAAAAAGGTATTTATGGTGCAGTGGAGACGATTTCCCACCTTTCACCATACGTTGAAAGCAGTTCCGTTTCCGTCGCGTGTGATGGGGGGTTGGCGTGGTCGCGCGTGCGGAACTCGTATTTTTTCGAGAGGGGAACAACCAGCCACCACCAAAAGCGACACGAAGGGGTTTTTGCTGGTTCGACAGCACCTGCCTCTTTTATTTACGTTAGTCAAGCATAATTATTGTTTTTTTTTCGGGGGTATACCATGAGAAACAGCTTGCCTTCTAGTTAAAAGTTACTATACAGGTTTGTATCTGACTGGTCTGTACAAACTTTGATATACGGTTTCAGGGGCCTAAACAAGCAGAAAATTCCTTATGAACAGGAGGTCGGAAACGCTTGCTTTTCAAGTTACGACGGTTTCAAGTTTGTCTGCAATGGCATTGGGGGGAAAAAAGCTAAGCGATTTTGACGTGATAATTGAAGGGCCTGTTGTGAAAAAAAAAGGGTGTTGAGTAACATTTTTGGTGAAAAATGACCTAGAAGCATTTTCTTAATTTTAGAAAATTTTGGAAAATTTTGAGCAAAAAAATTCCGCGCGTTCCATCGAACATTGCGAGTGGAATCCAGTTGTCGCGGATTTCGCGCGGAGGCTCCCCAGTGGAATTCTTTTTTTCTAATTATTATATTTTGTTGCTTTTTTCTTCTTCTTCTTCTTTTTGCTATTGGAATGGAGTTGACGTCAAAAGGAACCTTTAGCAACCGAAAGATTCTTTTTTTTTCTTCTTTTTTTTGCGACTTTTCTCGACACGAAAGCCTCGATACGGGGGGTAAGTGGGTGGGGGTAAAACCGACGAACGAAAAGCGAGGAGGAGAAGGCAAGAAAAACGGTCGAGTCATTAGAGCCGGAACGGCGAGTCAATCCGAGAAAGCGACGAAGAAAGAGAAAAGAAATTCAGTGAAAGAACAATAACAATAACGAAGAGTGCGCGCTGACAGCGACGGAAGAAACGACTTAGGACTGACTTTGGTTCTCTGTCTCTTTTTCTTTCTTTACTATATAGCGAATGTCTCTCTCTACTCGGGAGACCAAAGATGCTAAATGGCTCTATCGGTAGTGATGTCATTCTACAACACATTTTTGTCGGAATCAAAATCATGATAAATCGATTCGGTAATAGTTGTTGTAGCCCTGTGCTGGTTGCAGTGAAGTTTTTTTTTATGTGTCAAAGTGGAGTTTTTTATGCTAACTTTAGTGCGTAGTGTATTTTCGCGTGAGTTTGTTTTTTTTTTTAATCATTAAAAAAAAAAAAAGACCATCTGTTCTCAAATTGAAACAGAAGTGTAGTTAGATGTCGAACACTTTTTTTTAAGTGTAGCCAAATTGCTTGAAACGGTTTTTTTATAGATATGCATTACTGTATAGTGAGGCAAAAAAAATTCTCATTATAATACTACACTAAGGCTTGAAAGTCCGTGTCTTTCACGTGGATTTGTTTATTTTGTTTCGAAACCGTGGAAACGGAGTATTGTTGAAACAATATCAGGATTTTTGCAGGGTGTTTTTAACGATGGATTCAAAACATAGTGGCACAATGTTGTTTGTTGCTAAGTGGTTGCTATGATACAATCATGTAATAATGATCCACATAAACACTCAATGACAAAATGATGAATTTCAAATGTTCGTATCTCGGAATTAACACGATGTTGACAGTTGAAAATAGTTGCGCTGACCTAGACGTTCGTGGCAGAACATGTGCAGAGTTGTATTAATTGATAGGTTCAATTAGCAGTTTAATTAGTTGACCCTTGGCCCTTGGGTATGATCCATCCTAATTCCTGTAGATGGATAGGTTATGAAAATGTATATTTGAATTTGTTAATTATTTTGATTATAGTCAGGGTATTTGGACCTATTCATTTGTACAGTGATTAAGGTGGGCTAAAGTCAAATAATTAATCTGCTAATTAAAACAACTCTGAACATGTGTATTAATTTTTTATTACCAGGTTGTTCCATTTAGGAGTGTATAGACATGTCGGACGGACACACACAAAGAAACTTGCCAATTATGTAGATACATAGGTAAAAAAAAATGATATATGTGAAACTTATATTCACTAATGTGAATATATTTTAAAATTTATTTATCTATTTTTATTTTATTTATTTTGTTTTCTTTGTTCCCTTTAGGGACCAAAATTCAACAACAAAACAAATACAAAGATACAATTTTAATTATACAACAAAGCAATGAAGATAATGTCAACGGTTAACAATAATTTCAACTATCAGAATGCAATTAGTTGTTGAAGCAGTTGTTTAAATAGTTGCTTAAAGCTGTTTAAATAGTTTATTAGACTGAAATCGTTGAACAATTGTTTTAAAACCCAAATAACAACGGGTTACTACGGAATAAATAACAAGAATTCGATTTATACGATTTTTTTGCATGCTTACTTTCTAACTAATCGAAACGAGTGCACGTTCAGGTGTGGTAGGTTTACAGTGCAATGTTTCTTGTTTTAACACCTTTTTTTTCAAGTGTAACCAAATTGCTTGAAACGATTTTTATACTGGTGTATGTGATACCGGCAATGTATAGAACCCCGGCATTCTATAAAATGCCAAGTTTGGTTTTATTTTATTCTCAATTTCTGCGTCCTTACAACTAGTGATGGAAAAATACATTTTTAAAAGAGATTAAGTAATATATGAAATTAACATTGCAATAGTTGTGTTATTAAATTGTTTAGCTTTAAATTTAGGCTTAATTTTTTTGTCAAAGAAAATTCTGTCAACTAAACCTAAATTGACCATAACTAACCTAAACAGTTTTATACAAGACGTTATTTTATTCTTTTTTGTCAAAAGAATTTTTTGACAAAAAATTGCTTATTGTTATTGCTTAAAATTATTGTTTATTGTATAAAATCCAGGCATTTTGTACAATAAGCTTTGTATAAAATGCGAAGATTTTATAAATTGCCGGTGACATATGCATTACTGTACCGGATGAAAAACCGGTTCTCGTTATAATGCATCGGTAAAATAACGATATACGTGAAAGTTATATTCACTTACAACAAAATCCACTTTTTTTTTACGTAAATATTTTTATGAAAATATTAAAAAATTGTTTTAAAACAGTGATGTATAGTAGAATCCGGTTATTATGGATAATATCATCAATCGGCTATTGTTATCATTATCAGTTGGTCCCAAAACACTAATCATTGTTTAATAATGTCATCAGCCGTCTATTATTATCAAAGAGCACTCGTTTCAAAGTGATTACAATTACCGGATTAAACTGTACAATTTAAACTACGGATTGAATTTACAACCAATTTGATTTCATACGACTTTTTTTTTACGTGTGTGTTTTTCTGGTCGAAAATGAGTGCTAGTTTAGGTGTTGTAGGGTTGAAGTGCAAGGTTTTTTTGGTTTTGTTTTAGGGAAAAGTGAAACCTCGAAAGGGTTAACACGAAAGGATGGTCGTTGTTGTCCTATCGATCGCACGAAAAGCGTAGGATCATCGATCGCCTCCAAACTGATCGACGACTTATCCGCAGGGATCGGAAATCGCCCCAAAACTCGCAATGATAAATCGCCCGCCTCGCCGCCGCAGCGAAGAGCCGAAACGAACGACTGATCGTTATCCGTCCGTATTTATTATTATCACAATTATTTCGTTCGCTCCACTTTAGGAAAAATTTGATATTCATAACTATATTCAAATTCAGCGAGGGATGAAAAAAAAAAGAAAAGGTAATAACCTTGATGTGAAAATTCTTTCTCTCCCTTCCCCCCCCCTCCACTCATCCCCCACAAAAATATATTTTTACGTATTTCCTCAGGCCAATGACGCCAACAAAGCGCTCAAAAATCAATACGAGAAAACGGGTTTACATTACTTTTCGCCCACCATTTATCATTCTAACGAATTTAATTATTTTTTTCTACCCCCCCCCCCTCTTCTATCTTTTACTACGAACCAGTGTTTCTTTTTTTTGGGGGGTGAAACAAAAGAAGTATAGAAGATATTTTATTTTTCAAGAGAGGAGGCGTGAAAGGATGGAACATGGTGTGTTTTGGCGGAGGGATATTCGCAAAAGGAGTCGCTGCGAACAAAATCGTTCTTCTTTTTTTTATCACTCATTCTCTCGTTCTTTCTCCACCCACGCAGCACTGGTTTAGTGTATCCATCGCACGCCAGGTGGCGGCGCTTTTCGGTAGCGTGGTAGTTGTTACAACGAAGGTGGAAGAAAACGGAGGGGGGGGGGAAGACGACAACCGCAGTTTCGTTCTCTCTGCCACCACCCTCTCTTTCGTAGCAACGATCGAATTAGAGCCACGTGACGAGAGGCAGCCAGTAGGCTAATGAACTAATAAACGACGTTAACCCGTTTCTCACGATGAAAACGAGATGGGCGTCGTCGTCGCGCGAGATTCAGTGCGTTAATCCGGTTTGGTGGACGCGGTGGCTGTCGTTACGTCATCATCGCGAATTTTTAGCCTTTTTTGTGTTTTTGTTTTTATTAATCTTTTTGGAGTTGTTTTCTTTTTTTTTTTTCCAGTTCGACTTCTGTCACATTATATTTGTCAAGAGTACGTCTAGTCGATGTTTATTTCATGCTCGAGGGAGGTAGGTTTGAATGGAATTGTCGTCGTCTTGTGTTCACCCTGTATAAACCCCTCTCGTCGTCGATGGCGCCACAGTGGCTGGCGTTGACGGAAGCATCGGCACCAGAAGATTAAAGGCTGGAAAAGCTTCGAAATCGGTGAAATCTATTTCCACTTAACAGCTAAAAGAGCCCTTCTGTCCACTACGAAAAGGGGGGTAATGGATGATGGGTAATGTCTCTACTAATCGGGTCAAAAACACCAACCTCTGTGCAACGCGACACCCTCTCATTTTCTCTTCACACGCTCTATTTGGGTTCGAAGGATGCTTTTTAATTTCAGAGAGATCCATCCGTCGAATGGTTCTTCACATCTTCAAACAACAACGTGAATTCGTGATTATTAAAGTACGTGCTTGCAATTTAGCGACACACGGTGTCATAGGAATAAAATATTTACAGAAAATTAAACGAATGGGACGATTTGGAACGCGTCAATGTAGAAATGTAATGATATCGCTTATGATGATGATTTTCATTTCTAAATAGCTCGCTTTTGAAGCGATTCATTGAAACGTGCACTTTTTGAAGCGATTCGATTCAAAACGGAGAATCGTAGTAAACCGCGGCTGCTTTTAGTATAATGTATGTGTTTTACCGGTATATAATCCAGGCATTATGTAGAATGTCCAGCCTATTTTTTTTTGCAAAGTATGAAATGACACCTTTTTTATAAAATACACGTATTTATGCAAATAACTCATTTTTATTACACCAGTTTGCGTTAGTTAAAGTTTAGGTTAGTTTAATTCAATTCATAACTATTTCAATTCTAATGTCACCCGATAGAATGCCTGAATTCTACATATTGCCGGTAACATATACTATACAATGCCATGTTAACAATATCTTTCGATAACTGATATAATAATTTTTGGTTACACTTTATATCTACCATTTCAACACGTTAATTAGATAGTTAAATCCGGGTATTATGATCACTTTGGGACTCGTGCTTTTTTGATAACAATAACCGGCTAATAACATTAAACAACGGATAACATTTAAACAGTGTTTTTTTGGCTGATTTTGATAATAATAACCGACTGATAACATTATCCGTGATTATAATTTTTTAATTTAATATATATTTTATTTACAAACAACAGGGTTCAACATATACAATTTATAAACTTTTAAGTAAACTTTGAAACAAAGTGTAAATAGCATTAACGCAATAAATTTTCAAATTATTAATAAACTGGAATAATCTACTGTATAATATTCATAGGTTATGTTGTAGGAATCACCATAAGTGACATAAGTTGACAGCAGACGGACGACTAAATAGACAAGATAAAAGAACAAGGAAATGTAAAGCGCGTGCCTAGAGCGGCGTACTCAACAATGCTCTGATGATGATGATGATGAGGATGATGCATCATCGAGCAGATGCCAATAAACTAATTGAGTTTTACGCTCCTTTTGTCGACACTTCTCACACGCGATCGATATTAATCGCCGAATGGCTGATTCCTATTTCTTGCCTTTTGGAATGTTATAATTACGAACAACATGACGTGTTGTCGTCGTCGTCGTCATGGGTCCGATGGATGATGCCGTAAGCGTCGATTAATTTTTCCATCTCCGCAGCCGCTGGCTACTGCGTCCTTTTGGCGTCACCATGGGGTTTTGGTGGTAGCAGCGTCGTTGTAAGGGTTGGGGGGGGGAGGGGAGGGGTTAAAGAAGGCTTGTTTAGCGAACGAGGGGTAGAAGGAAATAGCAGTGGCTGTTCCCTCGAGAGCGCTTCCCCTTCGCCAGTCGATAGTTAATGAGATTAAGCTGCTTTGGCGAGGGCAGCTGCCGAGGTGTTGGCCGTCTGCTGCTACTGCTGCTGCTGCTGCTGCTGCTCGTGTTCTTGCTGCTGTGTTTTTTGTTGTTTTCTATCTCTGTTCTTTTAGTAGTCTGTGCGTTCTTCTAAATGCAATGGAGATCAAAAGAAAGAAGGAATGAACGCGAGAAACGGAGCCGGGAGTAATACGAATGACAAAAATTGGATATAGCACGACACGTACCGTGTTATACAAGGTGCGACAATAAAGTATTTATTTTATTATAATTTATAATGAACATTTTATTTTATACACATTTACGTTATGGTATCGATTGCCAACTAGAATACGTAAAATTCCAAGGTTTATGTAGTAACGTTACATGTTCTAATAAGTGTAATATAATTTCAAAATAATAGTTGAATTACATATAATTCAAGGATTACAACTCTATGATTGGATTTATGTACATTGTCCACTGTTTGTCCCTGGACGTGAAATAAAAACAAAGTGCTGTGAATTATTTTTAAATACAAGTACATATTAGGTTTTGGTAATCTCGAAGTTTATGCTGCTAAAGGACAGCAATGCTACTTTGATATGGAGGCCAGATAACTTAAGCTTAGAGTTGAAAAATACTCTTCATGTACTGGCATATAACGTCAGCAATATTTGTTTTTAATTCATAAAATATAGGCAGTGACATTTGTGAAACTAAGACGGATCCATGGACACTTTATTCATCAAAATCCATCGAGCCATTTATTTAGCCTGTAGGAGGGTCTAAAGAATAATGGATTTATGTCACGTAGCGGCCGCCATATTACTTTTTCATTGACGCCATATCTAACATAGTATTTTGTTAGATTGATAATTTCAGACATTTTTAGTATCACCGATGGAATACCGTCGGAAATTGGGTTTTTTTCAAAACTAAGAATGAGTGAATGACAAAATGGTTATTAATTAACCACGATTGTTTTTTTACATTGGACTTAATGCGGTTTTTGGTTTATGCGAATGACTCATACGGTTCTCGTTTCATGCGTTTTTGGGACATTGGATTATACAGTATAGTCTTAATGTAAATGGCAGTATAAGTTCAATTCCAAGTTTACTCACAACTGACGTTAATATTAATAGTATCTATAAATAATTAAAAATTATATAGATTATCCGTTTTCTTGAATGACGGATGTGACGTCGATAACGATTTAATCGAGTACTTTGGTTTTTTTTTCCCCTACATTTACACTAGTATACATTCTAAATTTGACCATGAATGAAACTTGATTGTACTATTTCTGAGTCAACTTTCGCTTGCGACGGGAATAGCGTACTAGTACAAAATATAAAAATATAAAATATAAAATTTTTAGCCAAAAAAAAAAATTAGAATATCGAATGTTACATGATGTCGAATATTAATTAATACATGAGTTTGTATAAAAATTGGCATTGTCCGGAATGGTAGTAAAAATAATAGGACTTCTCTTATTAGAAGGAGACGAGGCCTCTTCTAATTCCACTCAACTCGACTCGTTCTCTCGTGTGTTGTTGTTTTTTTTCCTCTACCGCTTCGGACGTAGAGCAAATTTTCGCGCCTGCGTTGGAATTTATTTATTTTATGGATTTTCTCTTTTATTTAACGCACACTCGAAAAGATTCGCTGAGAAGAAAACCGCAGCGTTGAATGCGGCGAGACGATGGGACGATAAACGGTTAAATTGGCGGAATAGCGTGAATTGGATATTCGCTTGTGAGCAAAAGAAGGTTTAAATGTAGAATTTAGTACGTGTTAGCAACATTTTAACTATAGGCAAGCCAGCAAGCATTGCAGTCCGAGTTCCCGGATGATCATACAGTGTAATATCGCGTTCGTGGTGGAGTTTAATCAAAAACCTATGGGCAATTCCATGCGTGACTAACATAGCATTTGGACATCGCATGGATATGCTAAATGTTTGTGTAATATCGTATTTTATAATTTCATTTCCTCATCAAACACGTATCATAGCTTCAAAGAATTAACCATTGTCAAGAAAAATTAATATAAATTTTAATTTTGGTGAATTCAAATGGAAATCAAGTAATTGGAGGGTGTAAAAGGGCGTTAACGTTTTGGCAATTTCGAGGAAAACGTCGTTTAAAAATCTGAACTTGCCGCGCTGTCTATGGGCTACTTCACACTAATATCTTTGCACAAACTGTTGTTTGGCTCAAAATTATGCGTCAAGAAGCTGAAATTGCATCTAATGTAACACATTCGAAAATGTTTTTTAGGTCATTTTTGACAAAAATGTTAACACCCTTTTACACCACACCCTCTCAATCGTGTTAGTTCTGTGACTAACATAACTATTTTCAATATCTGAATGTTTATATGCATATTGATCAAGTATTTAACTGAAACTAAAATATTGCATTCACATTTCACCTATGAATGGATGTGTTATTAGTACGTTACAATCAATCGTTCAAAATCATACGGGACTTTAATTTTTAAAAATTTAAGTTTAAAAATGTGTACTAACATAACGTGACCAACATAACCTGTAAAATTATGTAAGTGCAACTAGTCAAATTTTGTTGAGATGATAGCTAAATTTTTCATTAAATATGACAGTATTCAAAATTACAAGTGTCAACCTCACAATGTAATTAGTGATAATAATTGGTTTTTATCGAGTTGTATTACAAATTGTAGACATTTCAAAATTTCACTGGATAATCATTTTAATCTGTAATTTTTCTTTTTTATGTGTGCGTTGTCTTTTTGACTCCATTGGAGTGCTGCTCTTAAAATAATAAATAAATAAATCATTTGATATACAGCATTTATAACAACATCGAATTTGTTTACTTTGAAACAAAGGCATTTTCGGTTGGCATTTCCATGGAATTGTATGTACAGTATCTTTGGTTGTGTATACTGTATCTTTGTATATACAGTACTTAATATTACGTTTATGTATAGTATATTTTGTTTATTTTAGATAAAGGCATTTTCGTTGACATTTCCATGTAATTGTATATAACTTTGTGTGCATATACCCTTGTACGCGTTTGTATAAATTCTTTATACAACTGTTTTAGATAAAAACAGTTAATAAATAATTGATATTTTTGTCTTCCCATTTGATTACCGTCTCGAAAAATTTAATCACTTATTAGTCGTCCTAGTTGATTTTTCTATCTGTGTACTGGGAGATTGGAACGTTTCGGGAATACTATTTGGGAGTAAGAGAAAGAGGAGGAGGAGGAGCAAGAGCTGAGGAGATCGTTGCAATCGGATTTTGTCGATCGGGAAGAGTTGACTGTCGGACGGGGGGAAGTGGGATGAGTGAAGAGAACAGCGGAAAGTACTATACTTACTAAGCACGTTCTTTCGCGTCGCGTCCGCGGATCAATGCCCCCGCATCTGCTGTTGGTGCTGCAGCCTCCGGTTGCCGTAGCGACGGCGAAAACGCGCGCGGATGCTCCCTCGTCCGCCGCCGTTGCCGCGGAAACCGTCGACGACTTACTACCGACGGGACCGAGCGCATTTCACATTCGGGGGACGAGAGCCCCCATCCGCGGACACAGGGGTGAAACAGCCCCCCAGAGAATCGCCGTGTGCGCTATGGATGACGATCGTCATGATGAGGTTGATGGGCGAATAGGGGGTTGGGGGGTTTGTTGGACAGTTTTATTCTTAGTGGGTTTTTTTTTTCTCGCAATATCTATGCACATCGTTGGAATGCGCTTCCCATTTGAATCGCGTCACACTTTGGTGACTTTGGCGTCATCATCATTTCTGATTTCAATAAAGTCTGAGTGCAAGTGCAAGCTTTCCCACAATGCTAGTCATGTAAAACTGTCACTTTCGTATCGTATTTGATATCATCGTATCAAAAGTGGGCGGAGTTGATACGACATTACAGGTCGAACAAAACACCTCTGGTTAATGCAGTTTTGGTCAAAAAAATACTTAGATAGTAATATATCTATTTTCACAGCAAAAGAAAAAAAAAGTGAATCGAGTCGTCTAATGTTTGCTCTAAAATCAGTACACAATAAATAATAAAAAGCTGCCGGACAGCTGTGAAGCTAACTTGGCTTTATGCACTCAACAGTGGTTGTCAACGCCATCTATGGTAATATCCCGTTATCTGAACATTTAATTGACCTGTGTCTTGCACCATTGAATTTCGAAACAAATTATATCTATTGAAAAAAAAATGATTTTTGGCAAAAAAGTGGAGTTAACCGGTCGCTGCATCGAGGCTCTCAATTTGACCTAAAGCCCATTTTACACGTCAAACTTTTTCAATCGAATTCCATCGAACTCTTTTTCTGACGTCATGCACACGTCCGAACGGGTTTTTGTTGTTTAGGTTTAAGCACGAAACTACACCCGGACGTCAGAAAAACAGTTGAGATCGATAGAATTTGATTGAAAAAGTTTGACGTGCAAAATACACTCAACGCATTTGAAAATGCTTCTGGGTCATGTTTGACAAAAAATGTTAACTTAACACCTTTTTACGCCAGGTTTTTCAATTGTAATTTTGGGTTTAATTATAGGTCTATGAAAAGTACGAAATGTTTAAATCGTACAGATTCACTGTTTAGACATCTGCCAAAAACGGATTGTGATCTAGTCGTGTTTTTGAAAATATTTTCAAGCCAATGAAATTTTTATTTTACCTAACTGAAATTTGTATAGCGAGGCATTTCAAATAGATAAGCCTCATCGTGACATGAAAAGATTTCCACGAAAGTAAATAATCTTCTTTTTGTGACATATGTTAAAATTAGCAGTAGCTGAAATAAAAAAAGACAAAAAAAAACAGATTATTCAAAGAATTTGGTTCAACCAATCAGTTGTGATGACTACACTCTGGTTCAATCTAACGCAGAAGCATTAGAACCGTTAAGCAGACAATAGTCAGAGAGAAATTCCAATATCGCGTACTAATTTCAATCCCTCGAAATCTGATTTCTATTCACTCAATGGACCAATTGTTCAACACTATTGATATAGAACACGCAACATTAATGACAAATTGCAATGATTAATGACAACGATTCGCAAAGCTAACAAAACGAGCGCTTTTTCCTAATTCGTTTGAACCGGATTAGTTTTGGATTTTTCAACTAGAGTATTATTTTTCAGAGCTTTTCAGCTGAAATCGACTAAATCTAAAGCCTTTCCATCATTTTATTTTCAAACAAAAAAAATATTGATTAAAAAATCATGCATTTGAAGGTTCCAAATTGAAAATCTTAAGTTGTTTGATGATAAGACTGACTAGTATTTAAAGATCAAATGAAATGATCCCTTTTCCATAGAATTGGATTGAATTCCAATTTCTTCATGAATCGCACAGCTGGCAATGTTAAGTTGGAAGTACAGTTTTTTCTTCTTCTTCTTCTTAAATCTGTTTAAACAAAATTACACTGCTTTCATAACCTATCGAACCTTCTTTAGATCTCAACTTTTATTACGAAACAAAAAATGTGTATTATCGTTAATAAAGAGCGATTTTAATTTTCCGGCGGAAAATAATGCGGAATATGAATTACACATATTTTTACATTTCAGCTGGCAAGTATTGTACACATATTTTTTTAATATATGATCTTTATATTAGCTTCACTTGTGAGTGAGCTGTGAGTTTGTGAGTGACCGAATTGAAAATTGTTATTATTATTATTATTATTATTATTATTATTATTATGATTATTATTATTATTATTATTATTATTATTATTATTATTATTATTATTATTATTATTATTATTAGTTTATAATTGAACGTATACTGCCATCTACAGACGTTTATGAGAATATACTGTATAGTCCAATGTGCGAAAACATGAAACGAGAACCGCATAAGTATGTCCGATGTGAAAACAATCGCATATATAAATAAATAATCGAAAATTACAAAAAATAGAATTACTCAAAACTCGCATAAATCAAATAAGGAAGAATATATTTTTTTTAAATAACGTGAAGTATCGTTAATAAAAAGCGATTCTATTTTTATCCGGCGGAAAATTATGCGGATTTCGAGCGCGGTATTTTTTCCGCTCGCGGTCAGAAAGACAACCGTCAAAAATATAATAAATAAATGAACAAAAAAAAAACACTCAAAAGAAATCGATCGTTGACTGTTTTTCTTGTTCATATTATTTTTTTTTTGTTTCTTCACTTTATTAATTTTTTTTTTTTGTACCTGAAGTAGACACGTGGACGTCGGTCGTTTCTTATTAACGATGCCACTTCGTTTTTCATTTTATTTTCGATACGTGACTTTTCACTATCCTGCTATAAGTCATA
This sequence comes from Cryptops parisi, assembly GCA_034695005.1. Classification (NCBI taxonomy): domain Eukaryota; kingdom Metazoa; phylum Arthropoda; class Chilopoda; order Scolopendromorpha; family Cryptopidae; genus Cryptops; species Cryptops parisi. The sequence continues at coordinate 18,033 of JAQIWH010004020.1, forward strand.
TTTTTTTTGTCCTTTCTTATACTCTTTCTCGGTTATTTCTTTGCGTCAAATTTGTTTTTTTATTTTATGCTTTTT
>JAQIWH010004021.1:0-18107 GCA_034695005.1 Cryptops parisi
TTTTTATTTCGTGTGAGAAACTAAATAATGATTGAAATTATTTAAAAAAATGGTAATAAAAAATAGCGGGATTCCCGAGAAATTTGATTGGAATCCCGGGATTACGGGAAGCCATTTTGACCGCCGGGATCCCGGGATAACGGGATCCCGTTTGAGAAGCCTTAATTTAAACACATTATTTTATAGAGATAACGGTGGGCTTTCGTATGGTATGTGTAGATTTACAATTGGTTCAGGGGTTCAAGAAATATTTGATTCCAAACTTGTCATAGAAAAATTATTTTTTCAAAATAATTCTCAATTTATTTTGAAATTACTACATTTTTTGGGTCAGAAGTTATACAGGGTGATTCAGAATGATTAACTATTCCTAACTTGCAGAGGTAATAGAGCGATAGAGGGCATATAATGAAACATGTTTTATTGATAAACTTTAGTTCAGATATACTTTCACAATGAGATACAGCAAGATTTATGACACTGATATTGTATTATTGGTATGGTCTACTTTCTACTATATTACTTGCCGTGGAAAGCATTTCATGAAGCCTGTCAATCATGGTCACATGGTCATCATACCACACCTCCGTAGTTTGAGAACCCGTCGAACTAAAATGTTATTAAGATTTAACTGTGTGAAGAACTTTTGTAGTTTGCACCCGTTTTTCCAAACTAAAATGTTAATAAGATTTAACTATTGTGAAGATTTCGTGCGAAGTATTTCCGGACTATAGTTTATTGATGAAGAATGCTCCATCACAAGCCCTCGATCACTTTTGAAAGTTAGGAATAGTTTATTTTTATTTGTTTATTCTTATCATTTAATGAAATACAAAAGCACATGGTAAAGCAAATGATAGGAAATGGTATCCAACGGATATCGAAAGTTATGCTGAACCACCCTTTGTACCTAATGTGGCAATATATAAAGTGTTTGCTTAACAAGCATTTTTAATTGTATTATATTTTTAGGGCGTGACGTTGGATAGAATCGATTACAACTTGGAACAATCTCAGATGAAGGTCCATCAAGGATTACAACAGTTACAAAAAGCAGACAAGATACAGAAGAAAAACCGCAAAATGATGTGCATTATCGTTCTCGCTATCACAACGTTCGTTCTCATCGTCGTTCTCATCGCCGTCAAATCGTGATTGGCCAATCAACGACAAAACGTTCAAAAAAACATTTTTTTTCCAGTGTTTTTATTTTCTCCGTATGAATTTATTACATTTCCAAACGTTTGGTTGCAAATCATGTGGCGAAAACTGTTTTTATTTAGGAGACTCAATGGCGATAAAAACGTAGAAATAATCTAATATCTTCCAAAACCCTAATTATTTATTTCGTAATTTATTTTAGTTATTATTAATGGACAAGGCTTTCGTAGATTATTTTACAATGCAATATTTTGATTGACATTTCCGAAACGTACGTTTAAATGTTTTTTGTGGTTTTATCGTAAATAATCGACGAAAACAATTTCTTCAACCAAACGAAAGATAGATGACGTTGCAGATTTTATTTTGTGCGTTGATATTATTTGACAGCTTTATGTGAAGTTGTAACGCATCATCGGTGCTGATATAGATACGGATTATACACGTGACAATAACTTCCATTATACATACACATTGCACGTTTAGCTTTAACTATTTTTCATCTGCTACTTTTTGTGGTGAGCATGAGAACAAACGTTCAATTGATGATCTTGATATTTTGGTCATCGCGGTTTGTGACTGTGCCATAAGATAAATTGGATACGCTGTACATAATTGTTACATTTTTTATTTAATTTGTTTTTTGTATAATTATGGTTCGTGTTTCTAATTATAATCGATGATTTCATTCCAATTTATTGATTTGTTGTTTATTTAGTTAGAAATATTTCATCATTATTCACAGTGGTAGGTTTAGGGTGATGCAGGCTGTTTACCCTCACCTGGTGTTGAAAAATGGAATATATTTATAATATATGCGTAAGGGGCACCAAAATTTGGCCAGTAAATAGAGTGAAAATTGACAATTTTTATTCAATTCATTTGTTTTAATGTTGCTTCTTAACATTCGTTGGAGTTATTTGTTGTTACTTGGAGTTAATATTTGTTACAGTAGACTATCCATTTTGGGATAAAATTTTATTTTTTTTAACTTCAAACAGGCTATGTGCTGTTTGAAAATTAAATGTATACCACCTGACAACAATACAGAGGTAGTGGCAGCTTAATTTCAAAAATAACATTCATTAATTGGTTGTTCTTGATTTTGTTGTTTAAACATTTAAATTACTATCACTGATAAAAGCTTTCCAATTCTAAAAGTTTTCTTTCTAATTCCCAGGCTTTTTGCAGCCCCCCCCCCTCTTCTGATGACCCTGATTGGTTGTCAAATTTTTCATGCCTCCCTTCAGGGTACAATCTACCATCCTATCAACTTTCAGCCTTGTAGGTCTTATAGTTTTTCAGCCAAAATGAACCATGCACAACCATTAACTAAATTTTCACATATATAATTATTGCACATTTGGTGATGACAATTTTGTGGTTGCCAATGGGCTGGTGCACCCTTTTGGGGGTCATTTAATTGCCTACCAAGTTTCAGCTTCCTATGCCTTATGGTTTTTTGCATCATTTTTGACAGGACAAAGGAACTGTCATGGCTTTATATTATAGTAGACTAGATTAACTACTGGGGGGTTGTTGTTGAAGTAAAAATTTAACCATAAGCCATGGTTAACACCTAGATCAGGGATCGGCATCCTAGTGTTGTGCCAAAGTAATGTAGCAGGCCACTTAGCATGCCAAATTAATACAACATTTTTTTATAAATAACAACCATCCAAATTCATTTGATTTTATATTATCATTTTTGTTTTGATTTTGTTTGATGAACGTTCCGCAAGCTTGTTGTCGACGAATTGTCAGAAAGGTTTGAAATGTTTCATATTTAAGTTTTGTTCAGGATGCGCTTATTTGCAGGTACTGTACCTTGGAATAAAACATTATTGTCGGATACTGTACTTATAAAATGGGTATAGACACCAATGGGTGTTTATAGTTAACCCCATGTTTGGGTCAGCTAAAACAAACAAAAATGTACTCTTAGATACTGGTGTCTATACACAGACACAGTGGCTATACACAGACACCATTTTATACGAAGTATAGTACTTACATGTAGTGATTTGTTTTTAGAATTAATACCTGCAAATAACGTTTTACTGAACATCTACAGTCTTTGCAAAAACATTCTTTTATTAAAAATATTTCGAAGTGGACTGTAAACACAGGGTCATTCCATGACAAATCACCTAAAAAAATCGCAAAGTTCACCTCACCCCCTCAGATTTTGCTGAATTTTTTTTTACGTATTGAGGTAGTGGGGGAAAACACATATCAAATTTTAATGTCCTCAGGTCAATGGATCAAAAGTTATGGAGAGTTCAAATTCAAGATGACCTTTAGATTTCATACGATCATCTCCCCCGTATATTTTCTTTCAAAGCTCAAAAACTAGTAGCTCTATGAAGTTGGTTTACGTTCAGTGTAAAGGGGAAAAACAGGGGATTCAGAAATTGCAATTAAAAATTTAAAAAATGTGAAGTTGATGCAAGGTAATCTTTAACAAAAACATTCAAATACAAATTTGTCCCTCCGTGGGATTCGAACCCGCGGGTACAAATGGTAGCTAGGCAGCACTGGACCAAGTGAACTCATACAACAGAACCTCTTTTTTTTCCACCTAAAAACTTTCCGTCATTTTTGACGGGCTATTTACTTTATAATTTAAATTGATGTTTCATAAATGACGTCATATTAGTAGTTTAAAATTAATGCTGATATTTTAAAAGATGAAATAATCGTTAATTTAATTTATCAAGTAGTAATAAGTTATATTGATACTGTACATTCATATCGACGATAAATTAATAATACTTTTTATTGAACTTTTCAATTTCAGACAATTTTTTTGTCTGACGTCATATATGAGTTGTTTTTTTTTTTTACATTTTCATTTCCACGGAGGACGTTCATAGCAACTCGCAGAACGCTTTTTTTTTGTGATGTCACTTCAACACAAATTTTCAAATCCACGCAACATTCAAACTGGTGTCACGTGGTCTCATTTATTACCTCTCTTTCACTTTTCACTTCTCACGCAGGGCGTTCCTATGCGTGCTCCTACCGTTCACCAATCCCATTTCATCCAATCCCTACCGCCCCACGCGCAGCAGTGACGTCACAACTCTTTCGCGCCCCTCCACCAGAATGCTCGATGCGGTAGAAGGAGCAACAACAACAACGACCTCGCTGCGCCGTTTCGTTTTTGAATGGCGTTTCGCAGACGAAGGAAAAAGCTCGACCAACAACATCAACGACTCGACAGTCCATTTTGAAACCTCAACCCGGGTTCTCCACCAATGTGTCGTCGTTGTTCCACCTTCGCTCGACCATGGCGGAGAGTAGCATCAACAACAGCAATGTGGCGACATGCGAGTTAGACGACAGGGCATGTTTGTCACTGTCTTCGATATTGGAATCGTTCAATGCGCCTATCAACGAAGAACACGCGTGGGCGGTGTGTTACCAATGTGCAAAGTGTTTACAAAGGGAATGGTTAACATCGCCTCAACAGTGCCGGGTGCTCACCAATGTACGCCAGATTCTGTTGCATAAGGATGGTACTGTCCATTCGGCTACTGCAACCCAACCAGATGAAGATTCAGGTAAAGAAATTCTACTAACAACCATTTGGTGGACGTATAGTGTGCTAAGGTGTTGGAAGTGCAAATATAACCTTAAAGAAATTGGTTCAATGCATAGAAAGTATTTATTGGTGCAAAGTAGTTATTGGTGTTGCCAAGAGCTGAGATGTCCATGATATATCCATAGTATGACTGGAATGCCTCTATGGTCTATAGTAAGATTCAATGGTCAGTAGGACTGAATTGTCTGTCTATGACATTTAGGCAGATTCAAAACGCATAAGTAGGTATTGTATATAGATAGACTGAAATGTCTATGGTTGTATAGTAAACTGTCTTTGGTATATAACGTAAGAGCGAAATGTCAATGGAAGTGGTCACCCAAGTGGTGCAATAAGTCCACAATTTTTAGCAGTGAAGTGATGCCATACGAAATGGTACCAATGGTAACTGTTTTAGTATTGGAAGTTCATTTCAAGTAGGCTATGGACAGTTTCTTGGTACCATTCTTAAGCAAGATATGTCTATGGCACCTGTTTTTTTTCGGAAGTGATACCACTTTGTGGTGGCTATGTCCACAGTTTCTGTTGTAAGCTGTATCATTCAAAATGTGAAATGTCTACATGGTATCAGTTTTCCCTTGAAAATGGTGCCATGTACGATATGTCGATGGTTTTTTGTTTTATGTGGTACTGTTTTTAAAGGATAAAATGTCTTTGGCACCTGTTGTTTTTTTTTTAAGTGGTGCCATTTTAAACGTGGAATGTCTATGTTACGTTATTGGAAGTTATATCATTTCAAAGTAGGATATGTCTACAGTTTCTGTTTAATATGATACCATTCTAAGTATGATATATTATGATATATCTATGATTCTATGGTCTGTTTTATGTTCTGCAGTACCAAGTGTGAAATGGCAATACCAAATGCATTTTGGAACCAGTGATATACAGATTCTTGTCACTGCTTATGTAGATATCAACCGGTTATGAATATGTTCTAACCATGTTTTTGGAAAACGTCCAAGAGATATAACTGTAGAAAACAGTCAGTGTTTTCAAATCACTTGGAATGTCCATACCACACCTTTGTAACGTAAAAAAACGGTTTTTGTTGACACTGTTCAAATCAACAGAGATATTGCAAGGATGTTCTTAAAGCGTGTTAAAGAAAGTACAAACGTCAATGCTTCACGTTGACTTTGAGCATTGACGTACAAAGAAAGTACGTTAAATGCTTTGGTAATTATCAGGAAACTATCACACCCAAATTGTACAAACTTTTTTTAAACGATATCAATGTGATTTTGGACATTGACATCACAAAATATGCATGCAAATTTAACAGATGTGAACATACGAAGTAGGAACCTGTGCCTTAGTATGCCAAATGTCAACGTTTTTACCGTATAAAACAAACTTTAAACCAACAACACAGACACATGTATTTTCAAATATGGTGTTTGGAATGGGGAAAGATGTTGCAATATCAGCAATTATTAACATGTTTCTACATTTTCAGATGTGCATCTTGATAACATGGTTTATATGCTTCTACACTAGAGCACCGTATGAAATTTTATGTAAATTTGCGAACACATGAAACTGGGGTGTGTGGGTGTCGAGTGGGAAATGTTAGGAAGCGTTTAGTTTAAATTAATCTAGAACTAGATGTTTGTATTATCGGTCAGTCGTTCGGCTGATGTTCGTGTATGTACGAAATTGTTTCGTGTTACCAATCAAGTGGTGGTTTATATCAATTAGTTACAGCTGTTTTTCTGTATTTTGAACATTTGATGGTCAGATGCTGGTGACTGTTTCGTAATCAAACGAAACATTTGGCGATCATCTTCAGCATCACGTGATTATGTTTAGGATGATTTCATGGTCGTATCAAATTTTTAAAATTCAATTTTCGAAACACGGTACATAATTATTAATATCGTTCTGTAATGCGTGGATATTATTTTTAGTGATGCGTTATTTTTATGAGATTATACAACATGCTTTGACATATATTGATCATACAAATTTAATAGTAGTGATATGGTATATTATTGATCACACATATTTCATAATAGTGAGATTGTAATGCTAAATTTTTCCCAGTGAAAGTAGGTTATTACAATACGATTCTTTATTTTGTAAAATAAACAAAATCATGCTTGTAGCCTACCTTGTTGTATAATTTGAATAGTAAACACTGCAAACTTGAAATGTCAAAATTCTGAAAAGAACCGCAAACTGAGTTTAAATGATTTACCAAACCTCAGGTTATATGCTAAAAACAAACATTATTACAGTGGAATCCGGTTATTATAATCACGGATAATGTTACTTATCGGCTATTGTTATAATTATCAGTCGTTCCCAAGACACTGTTTAATGTTTTATTTTATCTATTGTTTAATTTTATCAGCCAGCTATTGTTATCAAAAAGCACCAAAGTGATCACAATAACCGGATGGGATAATAATCTACACTATTGAACACTGTAAACTTTCATATTTGGAAATGCTGAAATGTTTTCTATCAAATTTGTGAACAAATTTACAAATCAAATTTGAGGTTAAAATGATTTACAATATTAAATAACTAGAAAGTAGCTTTTATTTTTTAACCATGTTCACAAAATTTAATGCAAATTGAACATTAGTGAACATTGTTTTTCTTCGAAATGTCAAAATGACAAAAAATTCAAGCTGAGACCAAATTAAGTATCATGGTTAGTACAATTGCAAACTATAAATCTTTTACTCTTTATTATTATTACCATATCTATATCTAACTCTGTAGACTATGATATTAGCTTCACTTATAAGTGAGCTTGTGAGCTGGGAATTTAACGTACTACCATCTACAGTCGTTTATGAGAATAAAACTGTATAGTCCAATGTGCCAAAAAACGCATAAAACGAGAACCGCAAAATTCCTTCATGTGAATAAAAACCACTTAATTTCAGTGTAAAGAAAAATCGCATATATAAATAAAATAAATAAACTAAAAATTGTAGAAATCAAAAATGGAATGACTCAAAACTCGCATAAATCAAATATCGAATAACTCAACGATCGCATAAATTTAAATTCGCATAAATCAAAATTTTCTTAAATCGTAACGTGCAGAAATCAAAAATTGAATTGCTCGAAACATACGTAAATTGAGTACCGAATTACTCAATGATTGCATATAAATTTCAATTCGCATAAATCGAAACGTGCAGCAAAAATTAGTTGTTTTTTTTTTTGCATTATGTATGTGTTGTACATACATAATGCAAAAATCTGATGATAGGGTAATATAAAGATTATGCTTAAAATTAAAAGCATTTGTAATGTACTTGTTAAATATTTATATCAAAATTGAAATACTGCTGGTCACTAATTGCAACTTACAATATACAACTAATATATATATATAGATTTTGGATATTTAAAAATTTTGAAGTTCTTTTTTAATTATGTCAAATATATTTCAATTTGAACAACAGTGAACACAGCAAAATGGAAGAAAAAATATTATATTAAATTTGAATTAATGTAATTTCGAAAATTGAAGATTTGCAATATTGAATTACAAATTAAATCACAGCATTTGTTTTTACTATATAGCACAATATTTCATGCACTTTAAACAATGGTGAACTGTCAAGCTTCCAAATGTTAAAAATGACAAAAAATCGAACTGTACTGTATATTTTACTATTAATTCAAATACTAATTGTTCACCAATTTTCTATTGATGTTATTTTTTTAATTCTTCATTTGCATTTTTCTTCATTATTTTGCTATTATTCTATTTAAACAATAGTAAAGCCCCAAATGTCAAAATGACAAGAAAATACAAAGTGAACCCAAATGATTTACCACAGCTCGATTTAAATACACCTTTTTTTATCCCATTAAACGGGAACAAAAGTGACATGTCAAAATTGTGCAGAAATATTTTGGAAACACAAGCCAGGTTTTTCCATCACCTTGAAAAATTTGCCATTCTCAGAAGATCGATAAATGGCATTGAAAGTAGCTCTTGAGCTTTTTTTAAAAACTTGTTTCGTTTTACATTTCTTTTTTTTTGTAAATATTTAAATACGAATTGATTAAGAATAGTGTTGAATCATTATCATCACCGTTATCGGAATCGATTTTCCAAGGAAATGAGGCCGTGATTTTTGTGTTTTATCAACAAATAGTGAATCATGAATTCAATGACCTTCTCAAGGCAACTCCTTTGGATAACATTTAAATATCATGAATTGATGATTATCAAATGGATGTTGACAATTGGACATTTTTTGTGATTTTAAGCAAAACAAATTTGCGATAACATATTTTCACGTTAAATGTGGAATACCATCGAACGGGGTTGCCGTTAAATCGGAATACAGTAGTGATAACATATAAATAAAAAACGATGATAAAATTGGTAGTGATATGATTGGTTGATAAATTTTGTAATGAATGGATTAAGGTTTTGTGAATGGATAGTAGTAGTTAGTGTCATCAAATTTCAAACAAAATATCTCGAATAAGAAATATCAGCGAAATTTTGGGCCATTAAAAAACAGCTTAATTGACCCTGTATAGTCATGTTTTAGTTATAGTCATGATTTCTATTTTGATTGTAAAATTAATCATTAATGTTAGAAAGAGGTATCGGTTGATTGGTATCATTATCGGAAATGATATTTGGAGTGCGATATTTAATGAGGTTACCATTTCCTCTTCGGAAATGTTAAAAATTGTTGTAATCGATTGAAGTGACGGAAATATAAGGAAAATCCAAAATAGCACCTTTGTTTTTATATTATAACTAATAAATAAATAGAAAATAAATACAAAAAAATAAACACTGTAAAAAAACGAAAAAAATTCCGCTGAACGCAGTTTCGATCCTGAGACCTTCCACTTACCAGCCAATCGCTCTACGCCAAAGCAAACTTGGTACATTGAAAAACAAATAGCTGGTGGATGGATTATAGTATAACTAGTAAATTAATGGTTTAAAAATTGTTTTAATTTTTTTTTTTTCAATTGATGTTAAGTAATGCACATTTCGGTTTTGTACACTATTTTTATTTAAATTAATTTCTATGATGATGTCACGATTTTTCTTGAAGATTTTTGAAATGCTAGAAGAAGTGGTCAAAAAGGGGTTAAAGTACAATCACTTTGTGGTTGGTTCTTTTTTGTTTTTTGTTTCACCCTGAGCCGTAACCGCCTCCTTATTCTGCTGAGGTAAAAGTTGTAATTACAGGTGAACCGTCTAAGCAGCCAAAGTCAGCTCGCTCAAGTGTCTCTTTGTTCGGCCTTGACGTTTATTCGACTACTTTATTAAACGAAGGCCAAAACAAAACTCAATTATTAAAAAAAAACGGTCAAAAAACGATGATAGCGTGGGAAACAATAAAGTGCTGGGGGTTCGTAACTCGTCACTTCCATGGTTCGAATTGGGGAGAAAAGGTGCTTGGGTTGTTGTTTACTTCAAAGGAAAAGTCAAGGAAATTATGCAGTGTCCTCGTTATTAAAAATGGCCAAAAGCGTCGATATGAAATAGCGTGAGAACAGTAGTGAGAGTGTTGGAGTCTGTAACTAGTCACTTTGATGATTCGGATTGGGAAGAAAGATGATTTATGGTTTAGAAATACTGTGTTCAAAGAAATGTGATGGAAAATTTGTATTTTTTCTAGTTATTATTTAAATAGAAATTGACAAAAAAAAAACGAGAGCTAGAAAATAATAGTGAGATTGCCTGTAAAGCCTGGTCTACACGTAACGTTTTTGTCGTCAGTCTGGCATGAAGAGATTAGTTTGACAGATAAGATCGACACAAAAATCGCGTCTACACTACTTAGTTCATTCAATTCGTCAAACTTGCTGTCCAAACAAACGTACGTCTGTGCAATCTGGCATGATCATGCAGAACTGACGACAAAAGTTTACGTGTAGACCAGGCTTAACTCGCCACTCATGGTTCGGAATGGAGAGAATGCGTTGTAGTTTAATAAAAAACAAGTATCGGTACATTAAAAAACATTTTAAGCATACTCTTTATACACTGGCATATAACGTCCGCCATATTGATTTTTAATTAAACAGCATGTAGACAGTGATACTCGTGAGTGTCAGATCCATAGACATCTCACTCCTCAAAATCCATCCAGCCATTTAGCTTGTAAGGGGGTTTGAAGAATAATGGACATATGACATGTAGCGACCGCCATATTGGTTTTTCATATAGCCAGTGTCACTCGATAAACTAAGACGAATCAATAGACACCTCATTATTCATCGAGTTGTCTTGCTTTTGTGTGTAGAAACTCACATCTAACTCACTCACAATTGAAGCTATTATAAATGAGTATAAAAACGATTCAAGAAAAACTTTTAAAAATCGATAATATGAATTGACATGAGATGAATTTGATATTTCTTGTAACTCATCACTTTGATAATATGAAGAAATGACGTATGAATTGTAGTTTACTGCAATGAAAAACTAAGAAAAGTATGAATCGTAAAGTGGGGGGACTGTTACGTTACCAATGTGTATCCGAATTCATCACTCGACCAATTGGAAGGCAGTGTGGTCACATGACTAGTGGCCATACTGCCTTCTGATTGGGCGAGTGATGAATTCGGATACGAATTCTTGACCCCTTTAAAAGTTATGTAGAAGTATGGTCAGTAATAGGAATACACAAACAATAGTAATAGTAAAATAAACAAACTCCAAAGAATCGAAGTCACGAGCTACAAGCATTTAAAAGAGTTGGTTGGGTGGAATTTGGAGAAAGTTTAGTCCGTAAATTTTTACTTAAAAAGATAATTTTTTTATGATTAATAGTATTTGTCGTTGGAATACTGTATCATTTTAGTTCTCTTTTGATTCAAGTGTTGTTGTTTATCTATTTTTTTGAACTACCCATGGGTTTAACTACCTGTAAGTTCAATAGTTTAAAATGAAACAGTGTCAGTCAGCTATCTGATGAGTGGATTTTTGTTGAAATTGTTGATGTCTTAAGCTTATCTTGGATGTCATAGCTTCATTTTCATTTTTTTTTGTATATTTTTTTGTATACTTCACGGTTAGGTTAGGCCACAGTACTCGTGCCAACGAAGGTCACGGTGGTTGGTTTCAGGATTTTTTTTTTTTGATTTTTATATTTCAACTTTTTTTTTATGTTCCTTTTTTGTTTTTTTGACATGTTCACTTTCAGTTGCACCTGGATTTGTTTGCAAGTTCTGGTTGTTGGTAAAATTCCGTTTCCTGACCCGCAGGGTATTTGTGAGAGAAAAAAAAAGTGTTGACCCCCATTGGTGTATAAAAGTGACAGTGAACAGTTCATGTTTAAACACATGGAATAGTAGTGTTGAACTGTGATGTCAGGATTATCCTCTGTGAATAATGATTAAGTCGAGGAAACAAAAAATGAGATTTTTTAATTGAAATTGTTTTCACTTTGTGAAAATGTTTTTTCAATGTTTCGCAGTTGTTGTTGTTGTTGTATGAATGTTTTTTGTACAAAATTCAATATTCTTCGTGTACAACATTCTTTATTAAATTTCTGTTTTTTGTTCATTTTTGATACCGTACATTGTCTGCATTTATAACCGACCAAATGCCTGGTTCACTCAGAGATCTTTGGGTCCACTTCAATCGTATTTCAAATCCACAAACATGATGGCTCATAGAAAGTTTTGTATTGCATTGTTAATTTACATCAACAATAGTGTTACGTTGCTAATTCTTACTAACAGTATCAACAGTAGTAATGAAACTATAACTATATAGCTAGCTTAACCCCCCAAATTGCTAAGGTACAGGCTTGGAGGGGGGGAAGTCTGGCATTGTATGGACAGCCATTTAATACCACTGGATATCGGACATTTCAAGCTATCATTTTTCCTCTCTTAAGTATTGTACCATCAAAGGTTTTTTAAACTGTCGGTATTTTGATTGTCAGTGTTTCGACTTTGACCCCATAATAACAAGTCAATCACTGATTTTTGCACCTGAAACCGTTTCATTATAGATTTTGAAACGTGCATTGGAGCATCAGTCTGTTGGAACTTCCAATGCAACTCACAAACTTGTGAACCAATAGGCATTAAATGCTCAAATAACGCATTCTAATACTTAACGAATTTAATCGTCCCTCTACAAATGCGGGTCTAGGTCGAAACACCGACAGTTAATAAAATCTTTACAACTTTTTATAAACTGTTGGTATTTCGATTGTCGATATTTTGAACTGTCGGTATAACTGTCCAGTTATTATGTAGTTCAGACCTCAAAAGACTTGAGTGGAAATCAAAGATTTTATAAAAGATTATTGATTCAATGCTGCCAGAAAGAGTATTTCATGTACTTTCTTACAAGAAAGAATCCATAAAATATTAAGTTGACCTTAAATTAATTATTGGTTGTATCTGAGTTTATAATTTCTTTACAGGGCAAAACAGAATATTGCTCATAATTTTTACAAATCGTGAATTTCTTTCCGAAAACTTTTTGTGAAGTACTTTCAAGTTGTAAAGGTTTCTATATTGGTTCATGATGAAAGGAATAAAAGTTATTCACAAATATGGGGTGGGTTTATACTTTCATTACAGACCGTATTCTTGCATACTATTGAATAAAAATCATCAGCAATAGTATTCCTAACTATATACTATCATACTCCACTTCAAAATTTCATTATTTACAGTTGGATTAAATAATCTGGATTTGTTGTAGTATCATTGTTCATAGTATCGTTATCACTATTTCTCAATAATATTTCTAACAAACTTCAACAATATCCTTATTCCACATCATTCTTGATGTGGAATGCCGAAAATACTATATGGCCAAAAAATTAATAATTTAAACGCAACATAATCCATTTCACGCTATTTAAAATTATAGTTATTCCTCATTAACAGTATTCTCATTTTGTGCAATTTTTCACTCCATGAGCCTAACCCTAGCATGAATAAATAAAAATGTAACAATACTACACGTTTTTTGCTAATTCATTTCAACGTTATTTCATATCATTGTTACTTCACATCAATGGTATTCTCATTTGTTGGAGTTTTTTACTCCACGTCAACAGTACTGTATTCAATTTTTTGTAGAGTCCACTTTTGGACATATGACCTGGTTCACAACTTGACCCATCAAAACATTCTTCACTTTTCTTTACAGTTTTTTTGTATCTTTCTCGCTTTTACCATTGGTATCAATATTTCGTACTTTTTTTTTCTTCATTTATGTTTATAATTATACATAGTTTTTACAAAAAAATTTGTATTTGGTGGTCAACAACATTTAATTAGATGTAAACAAAAATGGATTTTTTTGTTGTTGTGATAATTAAACACCCATAAGTTGTAAGCTATTACGAAAATTAGGTAATTATATTTAATGCGTTTTACATAAAATTAATTTGTTTTTTTAGAGTACCACCATGTATTAATTGAATGTATCAATTTTAGTACCGTACGAGAAACAATATCGTATAATAAAATTGTAAGGGTACAATTAATTATAATAATAGTACCTTGACATAACTATATCATCACGTTGATTAAATTTTAATTACTTTACAATTTTTTTTTTTTGGTATTATGTTATCATCCCGAGTGAATGGCCTCGGTACAAAAAAAAATTAAAATTTTAATTCCTTGGTACGAAAATTAAGATTTTCGGAAAAAAAATATACAATTGTTAGGATGGTATTTAATTTTATGTCAAAAAAATTATGGTGATTAATGTTTTTTGTAAACACAGAAAAATGAAATTTTTGGTGTTTTGGGAGTTAAATTGTGGATGAAGTTGGAATATGATAATGTTGAATTGTAGATGAAATTGGAATAATGTTGAATCGTGAATGAAATTGGAATAATGTTGAATTGAATAATGGTGGGAGTATGGAGCACCAAATGAATTTTATGCAAATATAAGTGATATATACAGAGTTTCGTAAAATTATCAAAATATTTACAGTTGTAAATTTTGGATACTTTTGGTGTAACACTTATACAGTGTATTATATACTGTAGTACTATACAGTGTGTTCCAGTTTAACCAATTTTATATTCGAAAAGCTGCTACTGTATAATGAAAATTCTGATATAATAGCATTTTGAGGGGGATCCTTGAAATTAATTTTCAAAAAACAGCATTATTAAATTTTAAACAATGCGCCGCACATAGGGGTATTTGACCTAAATAGTTGGCCAAAATTATTCGATGGTCTTTAGGCATTCATTACAACCTAATAATGATAAATATAATGGATTTTAATTTTTTTGCGACCATATTTTTGGAGATAACCTTGTTGGGAATTTTTATTGACCTGTTATATTTAAGTCGGCTCCGAGCCTGAAAAGTTTGGACTTTTTTGGTAGGTTTCCGGTGTCCTACAGCGTTGAAATTTTTAACATAGAGTTGAGTTGTGGTACATTTTTCTTATACCAAATGTAAACTGGCCCAAGTCCTGTCAATTCCGACACTTTGTCACACGAAGAATTTCTATTTTCTCTAAAAAAATACTACTTGATTTTACGGTTCTACAATACTGCTATGTTTCTCAATTTATTCACCCAATCAAAATAAAAATAAGATATATAAGCAGTAGATACTTAGCTGAACATCATCCATTATGAAATATCACCAAACTTTACTTTCCAAGTTAATTTAAAACGGTCTGCATCATTAGTATCAAATTTATTTCAAAATCCGTTACATTTTTCGTAAGTTCAACGTGAAGTTTGGCTCATCCGCGCACCAACCAAGAAAAAAATTAAAAATGATGGAATCGTGTTTCCCAATCATTAGGCTATCCAAGGTTCAACCATTTCCGGGAAATTCAAAATTTGACAAAATCGACTTTTGACCAACTTTTGGGGGCAAATACCCCTCTGTGCCTCGTAGGTATCAAGTCATATTTAGAAAATTATAGGCTAGAGGGCGAATCGACTGTCGAATTTTCAACAATCCAACTGAAAAGAAAATAGCGATTACAACTTATGCAGCAACTTTTACTGCATAGCAAGAGTTGTATGCAGCGAAGCTGATATGAATACAGATATGTTGTAATCTCTATTATTAGATACCAGCTATATGCCTGTCAACAATGACGGAAACATTTTAGATCATGTTGCTTGGCAACATGACGTCATTTTAATCTAGTGTATTGTATTAAGAGTAATAATTGAGCAGCACCTATACCTGCAAAAAAATTTCTGATTTCGGTGTGACAGACATATAAACATACATACAAACAAACAAACAGACATACATACATACATACATACAGACAGACAGATTAAGCAAATTTTATTGTTTGATTTTTTCAGTTGGATTGTTGGAAATAAATAAAACTACAGTCAATTCTGACTATATGCCGTTTTCGATCGTAACTCTAGCGCTCTACTGGTGGTGGAAAAGTTAAACCACTCCTCATTTCAATGTGCAAACCATAATGTTAAAGATGCTATACAGTTAATAGTTAGCAACTACTCCACTAGGGAGTAGTCACAGTATCGTCCTCTGTGATACAAAAACGGCCTACGTGGGGTAATGCCTACAACTTTTCAAATACGACTTGATACTTACGACGCATTGCTTAAAATTTAATGCTATTTTTTTATTAAAGTTAATTTCAAGGTCAATGTAAATAGCTCCATTTGAAATAGCACCAGAATTTTTATTATAGTAGCTTTTCGAGTATAAAATTGGTAAGCTTTGGCTGGAACACCCTGTGTAGTATGATCACTAATTATGGTGTTATAGTTTATTAACTAATACAGAATGTATCATGTTTCATATGGTATAAATATTCATAGTTGGTTGTACATTATCTTTAAGAAATACTTAATTGTATGGAGAATACCGTCGAATATGATTTTCATCAATTAGGGGAATATCACAAGATAATGCTAATTTAATTTAATTTTATATGGATATTGCATATTGACAGTATATATCTCTGATATCATTGGTACAGATACAGAATATTATTTTTGGAATATCGTCGAAGTCGATTAGTATGATTGGTATGAATCGGGAATAACATTGAATAGAGCTATATAGTATATTGGATATCAATAATTTCTATATTTAGACACGTTAACTTGTGTGGAGTGGTTTTAAGTTATTTTGCGGAATACCATCTAACAAATATTGACTATGGAATAACGTCGAAGTGGAATAATAATGCCACAGTGCTGAGCACTTAATAAGAAATCCATCGATTTTTAATGGCACTTTAGATGTCTTGCAAGTCAACGTACAATACAAAAACAGTACGCAATGAACCGAACACAATCCGTGACTAATGATAAACAGGAAAAAACTTGGTTCACTTTTTCTTTAACCAATTAGTTTAATATCGTCGATCATCCAGAAAGCGTGGAATATTCGATTAACGCTTCTTCTCCGACATTAAATCATACTGTTATTATATACAGTATGATCAAGATTAATCACTCATATGGAACATTTGTATTAATTATGTCATAGAATCATAATTACATTATTTACTTTTTTTATATATATAAAATATGGTTATATATGTATAAAAAAATTATAAAGTTTACTGACCCCTAACATTTTATATCTTTCACACAGCTTTCACTAACAATATAAAAAAACGTTTTAATCTGATGATTATTATACATTAAAAGGTGCGTGAGAGAAATATTAATTTTTAATTGCGAGATTTTTGTGTACGTTTTCGGACGATATCTCGTCATCATCTTAAATGTTATTATTTATTTAAAAAATTATTATATTATTATTATTATGTATTTTGTTTTGTTGCAAAGGTGAGAGTGGTCACAACAACTTCAGATGGGAAATTTGACCCGAAGACAAAAAAAAATGGCTATTACAATTTTTTATTTTTTTTATTTATTTATCTTAATAACAAAAATTTCGTTTATCACGAACATCGTGAGGTGTATTTGAAATATGTTAGCGTTGAAGGTTTTTAGTTAAAAAAAGAACTTCAAAATAAAACAAAAAATCAAAACAGGGAAAGTCCGAAATTTTGGATGTTGTATCATGTCACGCTTGTTCATCCATATATCCTTTGTTGTTGTTGTTGTCGACAATAAGACAGACAATTTCCTTAGGAAATGGATGATAATGGATATTTGGATATAAGCGAATTCACTATAAAGCAGGGGGGTTTGTGAAATGAATGCTATTGTGTTGTTTTAAACAATGCCAGGCCAGTTGAGTTTTTAAGGATGCAGCATTACTTTTTGTACTTGGGGGGTGTGCCCCAGGGTCTGTAACTCGTCACTTCGGTAATGATTGGGTGTGAATTTAGATATACAGTGTGTGTGTGTGTATATAGTATATATAATATATATATATATATAATATATATGTATATATGTATGT
>JAQIWH010004022.1:0-18107 GCA_034695005.1 Cryptops parisi
ATGTAAAAACAAACTTCAAAAATTGAAACATGTTGAAACATTTTTTACGACCAGTCAAGTTAAATAAAAGGTTGTAAAAATACAGTGGAATGCGGTTCTTATAATCACGGATCATGTTATCAATCGGCTATTATTATCATAAAAAAATTGATTTCAACACATTGTTTAATGTTGTTTTATCCATTGTTTAATGTTACCAGCCGATTATTGTTATCAAAACTATTCACAAACATGATCACAATAACCGGATTCCACCGTATCGTCAAACATTGACAAAATTTTAAACATTAGATATAAAAACAATCTCACAAAATCTTGAAGTATGAACAAAGACCCAGTGTTTCCATTATGAGATTGTGTATACAGGGTGTGTGTGTGTGTGTGTGTGGAAGGGGGGGGAGGGTTATTTCCAATAACGCCATACAATAAGAAAAGATCATTGTGACATTGAAGAAGGAAAATTTCATGAACATTGACAACCGGTTGGGTAAAAGACAATGGTGCTGGTCTCATTGATATTGTTCTTTGGCGACGCGGTCCAAAGCGGATGTATTAATTGCAGAGATTTAAAAATTCAATAGAAGCCAAGCCAAAATAACAAGCGAGCCGTTTAAATTCAATGCTCCTTATCTTTGGCTGAATTTCAGAAAAGTGGTGGAAAGGTTTGTAGCTTGCTGTCAGTGCACACACACAAGCCAAGCCGAGCGATAAGCAAAAGCGCAGTTTTAGAAGAAGAAGAAGACGCAGAAGACTTACAAAAGACGACGACGACGACTACTAAGAAGACTTTACAGAAGAAAAAGAAAACCTACAAGACGAAGACGATGGCTGTAGGAAAAGGAGGCTGATCAGGCGCAACATCCTTTTTGGCTAGAGGCCAACCAAAGTCCAAATTCCACCACCAACCCCTGGGTGGGGGTTGTGCCTATCTTTACCAACAACCCAGAAATGCTTTTCAGGTTATTCTACTACTTTTTTTTCCTGCTTCGTCTTCTTCACAAAGCTTTCACTTCCTCCGACACCTTTCTCTTTTATCCATCTACCACCATCTTGTGACCTTTCCCCAACCCGAGAAATGCCCTCACACATGATGCTGGACCCCCGATGAAAAGATTCTTTTACCAAACACCGAATTTGCAAAGCGGTCAATTGCCAGTCCATACAATACTACTCGCACCTTCACCCCCATTGGAGCAAGATGGATGCCAAGCCAAACGTCAGCCAACTTCCTCTTCCTCCTAAGAACCTTCTAGGAACTTTGGCAACTACTGACGTACGAAATGTCTTTAACTATTTAACGAAAAGAAAACAACCCAACAAAAAAAAAATATTCACTAAGTTTTTACACAAGTAAAGTCACCTTAACGTACAAAAAACAAGGTGGTGTTGAAAATTTACCTTAATGTATTTCAGAATGCTCATAACCAACGCGATTGAAGAAAACAAAACACGAAAACGTGTACTGATACTTAATGAAAGTCATAAATCATTCACTGTACTTTTCTGATACACCGTCTATACATATAATAATAAAGTGCATACATATATTTATACAGTAGGGTATAATAGAATCTCCTATGGAATTGGGTCCCCATGGAATCATTCGTTGTAGTTTTTCCATTTAAAAGACTTAAAATACGGTACATACAATTTTGAATTTATGGGAGAATTCGCAGAACGTAATCCTCGTATAAATCGAGGACTATCTCTATATATTATACACAAGCGTGCGTACAAATATTAATAAAAAATTGTACTCTTACCCGGCATAAGTCAAATCTCTCTGGAACTTTCTCTTGCAGCTTTTCTTGTAATCCTTAACAAAAGTTAAGAAAAATAGTAACAAACAACAAACTAACTCAACAGTTGTTCAACGAGTCAAATGTTTACTTTCTAGTTTAATTTACTCTAAAGTTTAAACTCAAGTAACACTCGTCACCACTACCGAACAGTGTCTTAAAGAAGAAAACCACCAAAATAGACAGAAGCTACACCAAAAACACCTATTTTTGCCACATACAGACAAAGAAAAACAACAGTATTCCATGGTTTTGGCAAAACCATTTTTAAAGACAGTGGTTGGTTATATCTTACATTCTTTTTAGTCTGTGTCTTAACTTTCGTAAAACCACAACGCCATTACCGTCACCATCAATTGCCATTAAACGTTCTCTCCCATCTGCTATATGTCTTTGTGAGAAAAGAATTTGTGTAGACAAAACCACGGATCCCTTTAGCAAACAACCTCATTTTACCCCCACCCCTCCTTCCTTTCATTCTTCAGCTATCCCCCCTCCTATAAAAAAAGAAAACCTCACCACGAAATTCGACAAGAATAAAAAACATGAAAAAAACAAGAATATAAGCCAAGTGAAAGAGTCATCGCCCATCTATAAACACGTCGACGACAAAGACAGTAATAAATAATTCAGTCCACCACCAAAAAAAAAAATATGTATATATATATAAAAAAAAAACAACCCACTCATGGGTTTTAAAATATCCCTTTGGCTTGTTCGACAACAAGACATTTCCCTTTCCAGAAGCTTCTCCCACTTTCTATTTAATAGGATCAAGAAGACGACAAAAAAAAGGAGATTGATATTGTTCGTTTCAATTGTAGTCGCTTTTCTTTCAACTTTTGTATCCATTTTTCCCCTCTCTTTTTCCCTTTCAACCCCTTCTTTACCATCTTTTTTTTTTTAAATTCTCCTTTCCAGTCTATTCTTTTGGCGGCATTTTTGTTAAAGGAAAATCTCATCAGGCGACGCAGATTGCCGGCCACTTTAATCATCTTAGCGCCATGCAAAACTGCTAAGACGTCTTTCTTTACGCTCGTTCTTCTTTTTTCCACCAAAAACTCGCCAACATTCCAACAACACACACAATTACATAGCGAAGGAAAATCAAATAATTGAACAGCTGCAAAGAGGTGCGAAAATTTTTTTTCTGCAAAATAATAAAAAGAAAAATTAAAAACATTTTTTTTGGGTTAACTTATTAAATAAATTTCTACCAACAACGCGCCCTCACCTTCATTCTTGGAAAAAATAATCCGATAAGCCTCAATTCACCAGACGGGTGTTCGTTTAACACCCAAAAAATTAAACTAAATAAACAGCAAAGGTACCAGACATAACGTTTAAAATATTTAAAGTACAAGCTTTAATATTTCAAAATATACTACAGGGTGTCCATAATAAAATCTAAAAATTCTTATTTTTTTACTGGTAAATAATCCGTTAAAAATGACGGGAAAATTTTCTTTTTGTGAATTTGGAAGCTTCGTCGTTGTTTACCCTCACGTTGTTAAACAAAAAATATATATGATGCGTATACATACAGATCAGGATAATTATTATAATTAATATTAGGTTATACGAATGTGATTCTTGGTGGAACAGAAGCAGAAAAGGTTTAAATGAGAATTTTGTAGTTCGTGTCAGAACAGCAGTGGTGCTGCAGTCAATCATTTTTTAAAATGGCGACTCCGAGTGAATGAGTGCGTCGTGCTGCATGAGTGACTTGAAATTTTCGGATAACTGAAGTATTAATAGAGATTCAACGGTATCTTTAAAAACAAACCGAATGTACTAATAAAGAAATTATTTTTCAAAGCTACATACAAGATATATATACTGATATTCGGAATAATTGATGATCGCAAGACGAAATTCTATATTTAAAAAACAAACCAGTTCACTCTTCGGTGAACAGTTTTCAAAGTACTGTACTTTACTATACGAGTACTGTACTTTAACAAACACGGTCGTCTTCGTTATTCCAAAATGACTCGAGCTAAACAAAGTCCATCGACTGCGTGAAAAAAGAAGTTCGCCGAGGATAAAATGAAAGCGACATCACCACCATCATCATCATCATCAATGACGAAGATGATGATATAGTGTAAAATGAGAAGGGGAAAACTTTTTCTGCTTCTTTTTAGCGGTACAGACTTCTCCTGTTCGCAGGAGGATTTTCAATCTGAGTTTTCTGGGGAAAGTCGTTTGATGGAACATCAGCGACGGAATCCATTTAACTCTCTCGCCCTGGCGACCGTCTAAACGATGATGTTCATCGCCTCCACTGGGTCCCTGACGAAGATTGAAAAGGGAAAGAATGGCACCAAATGGCGAGAGGAAGGTGGAAAATTATGCCGGAAACACTCCTTCATTTGCATACTTAAACTCCACCCTCTTCTTCCTGTGTAACCACCCTCTCTTTCTCTCTCCACCCCCACCTTCTAAAAAAAATCAACTTTTGCACGCGACTAATCCTTTCCTCGGTTTTCCTTTAAAATTTCAACACCCTAGATAACGCGCTAAAAAGGTGATCGATTATTTAAAACGTTGTGTACGTGGTAGTTAACTCGACCAAAAGAAAAGTTGTGATGTTGTCTTAGCGAAATAATCCCCAAGTTGTTATGCTAGAGAAAACAGGATAGTTACGGAAATAAGAAATTCCCTCATCGTGTTTGTTTTTCTGCAGGAAATGAGTCAACCAGTGGAAATAAAGTGGTAAATTATTAAGTGCAATGACGTACACATCTAAAGAAACTTGCTCAAGGAAAAGACTATCTAGAACCATTGGACTTAACAAAGAGGCACAATGTTAATAAGAATAAGTCAAGTCTATGTGTGTGTAACAACAATAAAGAACCCCCCTCAAGACGTTGTTTGCCACTAAATAGACTTGGTTGATTGGGTAGTTTTACTTTCCACTGGTTAGTTTCACTTGAATCTAAAGTCTGCATTATTATCCCAGAACTCCTATTTTATGCCCCCGTGCTACAGCACGGGAATACTTCTAGTTCTTAAATAAATTGTAATTGCTTACACAACCTCGTACATTTGTTCTAGTAAGTCTGCTCCAGACGCTTTATCATGTCAAGTTAGCTAATATAGTGTTTAAAAGGCTTGTTCTGAAGGCTTGTTCTTTGGCGCCCAAAAGTATTATCATTATCAATAATATGGCAAATAATTCGTATTAATTGAGGATTTCTTGTACGTTTTTGTTCGATGAATCTATTTACATCACTGTAAACAGGGGGTGATTCAAACAAAGACGATTGCAAGTTCTCCATTTATGTGCATGCGATTTCATTGATATTCGACGAAATCGTCTCTCAGATGCTCGTTATAAGCGAAAATGTTTTGCTATTATTCGATTCTGTGCGGGGGTAAGTTGCACCAAGAAACAGAATGGGTTGTCAACTCCAGTTTCTCCACTTTGTATTAATTTTCATGTATAAGACTTTTCAATTCATGTGAACCTTTCGCAAAACGTACCGTACTTTCGCATAAAAATAATACGTCGTTATATGCTTATGGAGTTATTCCTTCAAATGCATATATTGAATCGTTTTAAACCAGTCTATAACATGAAGACATTGAGTTGCCTATAATTTGCACTTTCGGACTTTGAAGCAAAAATATGGAACGCGACTATTGTAAATCTCAAAATTTTGTGATTTCTTTCATTTTGTCGCTTCATTTGTTGTTTCAACCGTCGTTTCACTTCGAAAACAATAAAAAAGACTGATCTTAGGAAAAACGCATCGATGCATTTATAAATTTACACGATAGTTGGAATAACGGCGTCATTGTATTTTTTAAAATTAGCCTATCACTTCAGATCTGTCAACCAAAGTTAACAGATGTTTTGCAAAACCTGTTCATTTTCCTTCTATAAATATACACTGCACAGGAATTTTTGTTAATCTTAACTTTGAATTTGTCAGACGTGTTTGTCTTTTTTCTCAAAACTACATTTTTTGAGTTACGCTGTTATTCCACCCAAATTGTGTCTTGTGACCATTGATTGATTTAATTACACGACACAAATTTCCTCGTAAAAAAACCCGCACAAAATAAGGAACACACTTTGAGCAGTGGATTGACGAATTGTACGACGACCTACCAACAAATCGACCAACTTGAAGAAAACGAGAATAAACGCCCCAAAACACGATGGGCGAGAGAAAGAGAGTAAAAGGGGTTGATGTACTACTAGCCACAAAGTGTAAGCCTATTCCCTGGAGATGGGCCAACGTCACGAGCAGCAGTATAAACAGTAGTAGTAGTATTAGTGGCAGTAGAAGAAGCGAAGATGGAGTCATCCGCGCCACCGATCCAAGTTCCTTCTTCGACCGTCCAATGATTGATCGAAGGCAATGCACCAGAAGCAGACGTTGCCTTCGACCTTCCACGTGAGTGCTTCGCTGACTAACTCGACTAGCGATGGAAAAAGAAGACACTTCTCTCTACAACACCCACCTATCCACCAAAACCCCCTTAACACACCCACTCTGACAATCCTCCCATATACATACTTGTACCCCCGCTGCGCTAAATGGAGAAAGGGTGAGGCAACGGTAAACTAGGAATGGAATAAATACATCGATGTAATCGTATTGACCTTATACCCCTTCTATACCCATATTTTCCTTAACAAATTGGTTTTAGATACGAAAAACGTAGCTTTTTAGAGAGAAAGTATATAAAGAAAAGGAAATTGTGGTCCAAATATGATGTAAACCTTTTTGAATTTATACAAGTTATATTACAGTTATTAAATATGTTTTCATCTAAATTAATTACTCAAAATACGATATTATTATTTTCAAAAAAAATGTATTTTTCGTACAACATACGGATTTCATGGCATTAAATTGCAGTTCAGTATTACTACCGTGAAGTTTAAACACGGTAGTAAAACATTTGGATAATTTATTATTGATTCATCTCCGGTTTATGAGTCAACAAAGCATATAAAATTTATGCTTACTGAAATAACAGTGGAAACTCCAAGTTTACGCAGAAATTTTGTAGTGCATGTTAAAGCCACAATGGCGCTGCAATCAATCATATTCCAAAATGGCCACTCAGAGTGACCAAACACAGGTTGTGTGGTAGTATGCAAAAACGAAAATTTAAACATAAAGCACGATCTAAACAACAAACGACTCAACAACAACAAAAGTGAACAATTCATCTTCATTCGTTGACAATTTGACGTTGCTTTAGTGATGGTTGGTGAGTGTTTGAGAACAAAAATTTTTCCGTTGATTTTTGTTCGAAAACGTTCAAAAAATATGAAAAGATCTTAAATATAACACATCAAGTCTAATTCTAAGATGTTAGATATTGTCTTATTCTAAGTTTCATCTGAACATTTCAACATTTCTGATAATTGGTTGACATGAAAAAATATTGCAGAACTCATGGCGCGAATTAGACTACCGCCTAGACATTCTTTGTGCCACCAGAGGAGCCAATTTGAAATTGCACTGAAGTTGTACTATGTTTACAATCACTTCTATATTTAGGTTATGATTTGGTACGTACTTATCTTCAAACTGTTTGTTGTTTAAATATCACGGTGGACACCTTGTATTATCATTAGAAAACATATTAAAGGACGTTAATAATTTAAAAAATACATATAAGGTGTATTATAAAAAATATACCTAATAACTATAATATATTTAAATATATAATAATTAATATCTAAAAATAAAGCAAAAATATGAAAATATAGAAAAAAAAAACATTGATTATTGAAATGGACATTAGTCGATTTAACTTTTTCAATTTAGTCAAGTGGCCAATAAATTACTGGCGCATCTTGGCCATGTCAACATCCGTTTCCAATAAATCGCAGAAGAGCATCCATTTGGTGAAAGAAAAAAAACAAACATAAAAATATTTTTTCATGCACGAAAAGTTTTTTGAGGCTGAAAACATACATATATGAAGAAGAAAAAAAACAACAACCATTTGCCAACAACTAGTTTGGAATAAGTATGATAGTAAAGGAAAAAGAAACAACAAAAATCGATTCTATCGACCTCTGAACTCAAAAGCTCAAAGTTATAAACTGGAGAGAGTTCAAAATCGTCAAAAACTAACAAGATGCACCATCAGCAAACAGACTTTCTTGAGAGGAAAAAGAATCAACGAACTTTTTTTGTTGTTCAATTCTTTTATATGGATCTTCAACTTTTATCTTGCAAACCATGCACAAAAAAAAAGACATTTCATATCCCCTGACCTCTTGTGTTTCGACATTAACACGAGTAAAACAATGTCTTAGAGTTGTTGCAAGCATTATAGTCATAAGGTTCAAAATAATATTTCCATTGTTTTTTTCTTTGAAAATAAAAACCTACGGCAAATCCCTGTCAATCAATATTCGTGATTTTATTTGTGAAATTTCATGTTTACACTAGAGTTGTTGGAAAAAAAGTTGTTAACATTTAATCATTGGAATATATTGTTTTACACTTTTGTTGTTGCTGTTTAAACTTTATTATTTGATTTATTCATCACGATCCATAAACGGGATAAAACAAATTTTTATCATGTATTTATCATGTATTTACCTTAAAGGGACGTATAATTGAAAAATACATACATAAATAAATAAAGATATAAAGAAATATGGTGAAATATATACATTGCAAATTATTGTATAACATGTGCCTATTGGTATCAAGGTTAAATTAATATGCAAAGCTAACCGTTTTATATAGTAAATAAAGTTAATTTAAAATGAGCGAAGGCGATGGTTTGAGAGTGTAAAAAGAGTTTAGAACTGTTTTATCGTGATTAAGTAAAGTTAAATTATATTATATTGCAAAAATCAAAGGATTCACACTGCTAAAGTTATGAATGTTTTAGCATTACGCACAATAATGTACATAGTAACAAGTTTGAATGCTTTCCTGTATAACACAACGTGTCGCTACACCTTTCTATGCTTTCCTGCATAGCTGCGCAATGCCATAACTTTTGAAATCCTTTTAGCATAACACCGCGCATCCGTACAGTTATCTAAGATTGACTGAACATACTCCATAAGTACATCATAAACTAAATTGAAAAAAAAAATATTGAAATTGTAAAAAAATCCAGCTATTTTTTTGGTCATGCACTCACAAACAGACAGATAATAAAAACGAATTTATATACAACTAGTAGTTAACCCGTGTTATATAGCACGGGAAGGTTATTATTATTATTAGCCTAAAACCCAACACGTGGCAAGTTTTTTGCCCGAGAAAATGCTTCAGCACGGGCCCTAAGGACCAAAGTAACTGGAGCCGGCTAGAAAAGAGGTGAATAAAATTAAATTGGGGGATTATTATTATTATTATTATTATTATTATTATTATTATTATTATTATTATTATTATTATTATGGAAAGTCAACATTAAAGAATATGCAACCAACAAACCGATCAACTCCATCTAGTGACAGAATGCTAAAGCGTTTATGACACATTTACATTCACAGATCGGAGTTATTCTTATCAATAATAGTGATCACCTTATCCGCTTACGTTATTGAAAATCTCAACAGTTTCATTTACTAATACGGGTTTTCGGTTCGATAACTTTTTGACTTGTAATTTTCTTTCGGAATATGGTATGTAAAAAAAAAAAGGAGTCAAGGATGGGTGGGTGGGATAATGGTGGGATCCCCTTGTCTTCGGAACCCCTTTCTCTCTCACTCTATTTCTACTTGTCAACATGTTTTATGAATGGTCGGCGCGTTTCCCTTCGAAATTGCTTCAACCCCTTATATTCTCTCTCAAAATCTACTCGTACGTGTACAACTACCCTACCCACCACCTTCATATATTTTTTTTACCAAATGAAGGAAGTGAAACAAGAGAGAAAAGCCGAAGAAAAGAGAAGAGAGGAGACCGATGAAAATGCATGAGCCCACCCAATTTTTTTTGGGGTGGGCTAGGGGGTGTGTTTTTGGTTCGCTGAGGGAATAAGCCAACAACGCTCAGGGTGGGAGACTTCTAATGACGCGGGTTATCAGCATAAAACATGTGTTTACAGTCGGACAACGCGTCTTTTTCTAAGTCCTCCTCTTGTTGCCGAGTAAAGAAGATGGGGGCATTTTTTTTTCCTTTTAGGTGGGGGTTAGAAACGGGAATGTGTTATGTGTAAAAAAAATAGAGAAAGGGGAACAACAAGAAGAAGAAAATGTTAGTAGCACGATCAAAGAATAACGGATAGGCAACGCGATTGACAACGACGACGACGAGTAGTGCTCGTGCAAAAATGAACAGATTGTGCTCAGCATCGACGAAAGGCGAAAAGCGTGTTGTAGTTCGTAGTGGTGTCGAAGGGATGCGCGAGATGTTTTAATAATACATCGATAGCCACACACGCAGACACAAAACGCAACAACATCCCAAACGGAATGACAATGAACGACAGTAACAACGCTCTTATGGCTCGACAACACCAGCGACGCCCTAAGAAATCGACAAGAAACATACTACTTTTCTTTTTATTTGTTTTCACTTCCATGTCCAAATACGGCGTGTTCGAAACGAAAGTGCAATATCCTTATTTTTTCTTCTTATTTTCGGTAGGTCTTAAGAAAAGTACAAGCAAAAGTTTTCTTAACACGGCGTAAAAGTAATAACAATTTTTGGACATGTTTCAAAAAAACAACGTTCACTATAAATTGAAAACTAATAAAAAACAATACAGGAAGTTCTGTTTCGTTATGCAATTTCAAAAATTATTACATTATTTTATTTTATTTTATTTTTTATTTTATAATCAAACACTTATTATATTATTGTTTAGGAATTATACAAATGAGATCCTTCCAAGTGGGTTTTTTTGTAGACGAGAAATATTCGTTATTACGCGATTCTGCGAAGTGGTGCTCGATGGAAATGAACAAACAGAAGAATTCGCGCATCATAGAGAATTCACCTTGTCAAAAACACAAACATCGTCTTAGAGGAAGTGAAGTCACCGAGCTGAGAGGAACTTCCGGTTTTTAAAAGCATTATTAGATATTTGCAGCTTGTTTGTGTGTAAACTAGCATGTGCAATTTTTCATTTATGCGAGTTTTTCTCAGGAACAGGAATCGAGGACTGTACAAGCAACGCGTGTTTGAAAATCCTATACCATTAGTGAAAACTTTTCGCACTACTATAGACATCACGTGGTAACCGTTTACCATACAAACGTTTAAAAGAAGAAAAAAAAACAGATACAACACCCCTCTTCTTTGCAAGATCTAATCCAACGTCTCGAGTAAATGAGATTTCCTTTTACCTTTCAATAAGATTAAAAAGTCAACACACACCCTACTTGTGTGCCAAGTATAAAACCCTTCGAGCATCACGCCAAAACGACAACACAATCCGATTTCCCAAAAAAAAAAAAAAAAAATAAATAAAACACCCCTACCTTCTTGTCTGACGTAATCAATCTCTTTAACCTTCTTCCCCCACTCCCTCTTTTTTTTACCACCCCCGTGAATTCTATACGTTGTACTATATAAACCGTCGTCGTCGTCGTCGTTCGGCGAAAAAGTTGTTTTTTTTCCTCTTCGCTTTCTTCTTTTTCTCAAGACACGAGATAAGCTCCCGAACGTCAACGTCGTCGGTACAACCCCTGTGGGAACGTCCCCATTCTAATGGAGATCAACGTGCATTTCACAACTGGGAACCATCCAATCTAGTCCAATGACTGGCTGCAGCGCTCTACAAGAGACAAACGAGCGGGCGCCCAATTACGCCCGGTTAGACGGGGTTATGGCGCTTTAAAAGTCGCCTCTCCGCTGCCATTCACTTAGTACTACTACTGCTGTTGCGTACTACTGGAGCTAGTACTACAACAAACGATTCCTGAACCCGTTTTATCCAGAATATAAAAGGAATGCCAAACAAAGAAATGAACCCACGCGCAAACATAGAAAGCGTAGTTTTAAACTTTTTGTTTGGATATCATGTTTCATTATTATTTAGCAATATAGCATCAGAGCTAATACGTCTAGATAGTATTGTGCCAAACGCTTCGTGAACACACATTGTATCCACAAAATAAAGAGTTAAAGAGTCGCCTAATGTGTACACACAAAAATAGGTTTTCGCTTTTAAACATTGGTATCTGTTTATTACGTTTACTAGACTTACCGTTTAATACTAGTAACAATATTAAAACTATGGTTATGTATTGTACAGTGATCCATAAACTTATCTTATTCAGAAAAAATAACCCATCTTTTCTTTTGCATTATACGGTATATCTTCTATGAATGTTACAGATCATGTTTCATTGATAATTATGCAGCTAAATTGGAAATTTAACGACTCTAATAAAAACTTGTAATTCCTATTCACTATTAATGTTTAATGTTGTTTAATTTCACGTCCACTGAGGACAAACAATACAAGATATTAAAAACAAGGATATGCAAAGTTCTACTTAAAATTTGTTTTCCAACAAATAAATACATCGCTATTGAAACGCTTCGTAATTCCATACAAAGTGTTCGAAAGTACGACCGTAATTGAAAATTAGAAAATGTTATTCTTATGTTTTGTTTGTTAAAGAACTGTCTTTGTGATGTAACGTGTCTTCCTGTCGCGCGCCGATTATTGACATTTTGTTGAAATTTATATTTAAACTGAAAACTGATGGCTTGAGAAGGGTGGCGTAGCCCCCCCCCCCCTAAACACTAGCTGGAGAAAGTTAATAATAATGGTTAATAATAATAATGATAAAGGTTTTATTGCGTTCAAGAAGAACAATTGGACAAGACAACACAAAACTTACAAAAAAAAAAGGAACAATGGTCAATCAAACTAAGGTTCTAATCAGTTTTGAATTTTGTGCTATTTTAAAAAACGGAATTCTTTTCAATATCCACTATTTTTCAAACGCATTTCGTCAAACTGACTGGTTACAAAAAATCAATTTTTAATGTTTGCGTGTTTATACTCTTAGCAGTTCAATACCTTCTTCTGTTTTTGTTTTTCTAATTCTCGAACCGGGTTTCATTTTGTCTCGAGTGTATAATGTAATTGAATTGACCCTCTAACGTCAACAGTACAAATCTCATTTCGCGCGCAATTTTCTTCGGCACGGATCATTTACATCTTTTATTACGAAAACAGCAGCCCAGTGAAAAGAGGTTGCGTGTTTATTCGTTTCTTCGACGCCTCGTCGTTATAATGGCATCCCAATTAGTTTCCTCCATTGCACCCCTGCTTTACACTCCCCTCCCCAACCCTCACTCTCTCCGGAGATGGAACACACGTAACCTTTTCTCTCCCATCATCCCTTTCGGCGCACACAGTCCCCCAAGTTGGTGGCACCAACTGCACCGAGTGTAGGAAAATTCCCACCAAACCCCCCATACCCCCCCTCTATCTCTGGTGCAATTCCATTATTTGTTAACGCAGATGCTGGGGGACTCTTTGCCTCCGGTTTAACGAGATTGTCTTGGGTGGCATCCGGTCATAAACGGACTCTTAATGGAATAATGGTCCAATGGCGACCCCTTGCAAAGCAATGCTACCCCAAAAGCACACCCACCACCTACTTTTACGCACACAACCTACTCGATTCTGCACACCCACCCCACACCCCTTGGGTTAGGCTCGATAGGGACACCGGTAGTAAATACGATCCAAAACGAACAAGTCAAACTTTAGCGCCAAATCAATCTCCCTCGTGTCTCGTAACGCTCGTTTCACTTCTTAAACTATTACTTCTTTCTTTTTCACTTTCAGTTTCTATTTCTTCTGGCCACCAGGCCAAACGAACGAAAAAGAAATTTCCCCTCCTCACAGTTCGCCACTCGACATACTTCAGTTTACCCAACTGGATGACCAAGTTTTATTGCACTACCTCAAACATCCTTTTCCTAAAAAAAAACGTTAACAATTTTTTTTAAAGAAAGTTGTCTGTAAAAAGAAAAGTGTTTGAACGTTTCCACTACTAATCAATCTTGACTAAGTGCTAGAGATAACACGGTTCAAGAATTCTAAGTTCTATTAAGTTCTAACTGATGGCGGTAAACATTTTTTATACTTCAGTATTTTTTATTTCTATATAAATACAATTCACGTCTGTCTGTGTGTACAAGCATGACACAAAAACGAGTGAATCGATTTTTCACGAAGTCTAATCTAATATCGCTCTAATATAGGCTATACACAAAAATGAACAATATTTAACTATTATTTGACAATTTTTTATTTATTTAAGAAGTCGTAATGATTCAATCCTCTTAAAAAGAACTGAAAACAATTCGAATATAAGATGGATGGAAAATGTAGAAGAAACTTATCATTTATAATTCAGTATTTTGTTAATAAATTTCGATGTAAAGATTTCACTGTCTTTCTTTTGCTAGTATAAAATAAAAAACCAATCGAATAACTAAGCAAAACAGAAAACCCTGAATTTATGTGGTTTTGCTAATGAATGTAGCGAAAAATACAGCCAAATTCATCGTTATAAGCGACAAAAATTCGTTATTATCCAATTTTGTGCGGAGATGCACAACGTATGACTCAATGGTGGAGAACTACTCAATATATATTTACTAATAAATAGCCCGTCAAAAATGACAAAACAATTTTTGTTTTTATTATGGCTTAATTGTTTTAAACAAGGAATTGCGTAATAATTGTTTAAAACAATTTTAGTAATTCAGCAATTCATTGTTTTAAAACAATGAATTAAAAACATCTATAAATTAAAATTCATGTTGCTTCACAACATTCGTTAGAGTTTATTGTTTTAACTCATATTATATCGCAATATTCGTTACAGTTCGACTATCGGTTTCGGTTTAAAGTTTTATTTATGTTAAAGCACCTTGTGCTGTTTGAAAATTAAAATAGTAACACGGAAGCCGATATAAAACAATAATTTCAATTCGAATAAAAAGAATATCCCAGATTTGTCTCTTTCTATTTCCCAAAGCTTTATTAAATAGAGCATTTGATCTGAAAAAGAAAGAAAGATAGAGTTTGTGTGTATGTGAAAGAGAAAGAGGAAGAGTGAACTGCACCAGCAGCAATTGCAAGGTTGGAAAGAGAGATGAATGAGCCCACTCTCCACGTCCAAGTGACAACGAATGAAATCCCTTTCCCGAATTACTGGGCAGCCACTTAATAAAATTAATTTCCCCAAATCACTGGCAAAAGAGAGAGAGAAAGAGAGAGAGATAGAAAGAGAGTAAAAGTGGGGGGTTGTTAGCGAGGAATGAATGAATGAATGAAAGAATAAAACGAGTTGCGGGAAAACGATAAAAAAAAGTATGGGGAAAACCAAAAGAGAAAGAGAACGAGAAGCAAACTAAAAGAGAGGCTGGCAAAAGATAGCGTCATGAACGATGCTTCCCAACAGCCAAGGTGAGACGTTTGAAACTATGGTGATAAGCCGTTAATTAATGGATAAAAGGGAATGGGGAGGTTGTAAGCCCTTCCAGAAAGAGAATGAAAGATAAGTGTTAAGAGAGAGAGAAGGCAAAAAAAAAGTGAAAATGGGGACGAAGGAAACTGCGGTTTCGAATTCGGATCCAATTCCAGAATCAAAGGCAACCGAGGGGTCTCTTTTTACCAGAGGGTTGGCAGTGAGTGGTTAAGGCACTCGACGATGCAAATGACTCTCCACAGGGTTACCTAGCAATTACCCGAGCAGCCCAACGAGCTTGGGAAAAGTGAATGGATAAAAAAAAGGGGAGAAGAAACAAAGAGAGCAGCACTTGAGCACGGGCCACTTTATCATACTAATAAAAGGAACTCTTAACGCCACTAATAAAAGGTGTGAAAAACTTCCTTCTTCGTCCTATATCTCTCCCGAAACCCTCCGACAGTTAGTTAGCGTCTATTTCAGAAAAGTTCAAAGTCCATGAATGAATAGGCAGAATAAGTTCTTATGATGATGAAAATAATTAAAAAAAGAAAGATGGATGATAATAAAATGCAACGAGTTTTAAAGTGCAATTTTAGTGAGAATAAAATATACGTTAATAAAATATTCACAAAATAAAACGTACCGTACGTACAAATAAAAAAAAATGAGCGAAAAACAATTAATGAAATTAATAATATATCAACATATTTACTACATATCTACATATCTTTATATATATATAATTCTCTAAAGTAGACCTCACCTTCTAAATCCACGCAGGTTTACTGTAGCAACCTGGCTAAACAATGAAAAGGATCGCTAGTTGGCGTATGCTACGCCAGGTCAATCATGTAATATTTTATAATGTATAAATTATTTATACAACTGCCATTTATACCCCGTGGTTGGTATGGTAATCATGGGGTGACTAGAGACAAATCTTTATATTTTTGTACGATTTTTAGTTCACTATCTCATTAGTTCTTACAGCTTATGTTTATGCAGTTCGTTGTTGTACTCTCTTATGTACTAGAAACTAGAACCCCCGTGGTTGGTATGGTA
This sequence comes from Cryptops parisi, assembly GCA_034695005.1. Taxonomy (NCBI): domain Eukaryota; kingdom Metazoa; phylum Arthropoda; class Chilopoda; order Scolopendromorpha; family Cryptopidae; genus Cryptops; species Cryptops parisi. Next base: position 16,261 of record JAQIWH010004022.1, read on the forward strand.
ACCACGGGATGTCTAGATTACTTACAGCATTTCATTTTTTTATGCAGTTCATTGTTGTAATTTAAATTTACCTCACGTTATGCATTTAATTGTTGTAAATCAAACTGAATTTGTCTTACGTTCATTGTTGGCTAACATGACTAACACGTAATTTTTGATAAACGCTGACACTACTTGATGAACTTTGTTTATTAATATCAATAATAAAAATTAGGTTGATGTAAAATTAACGAGTTTTTTATTATACTCCATTTCACATTAGCTGACACGGAATTAGCTTCAGGCAGTCAAGGGGCGAGCTAGGTGATCACTGTGTGACCACTGATCACACAGCAACTGAAACGTGAGAGAGGTACGCTCGTCAACCATTGGCTGATTCATTTAACTTCCTCATAATTGTGCCAGCAATTCTGTGTCAGCTAATTTGGGATAGAGTATAGCTTTCTAGCTTTATAGCTTTCTAGCTATTAAAGCTCGTCGTTAAGAGTAGTTAATTTTGCATCAATCCATAGATACATCTGGGTAAATATGTATAGTTATTTTAATACACTACTATTTATAATATATACGATCATAAATAATCATAAAATATATTTATCCAGATTAATAGCCAAAACCAAATTCTAAAAAGCATCACATCAAAAGTATCGCCACTGATGCTTGTCTTCACTGCAGTACACTTATGCTAGCCATAAACCCAACATTGATAAGCTGCATTCAATCTACAATGCCTATCTTTTCTACATATAGCCTACGTATATATTTATTTATTTTTCATTGCACAGCTCTCTTGGAACCAAACCAAAATTAAAAACACAAAATACAACAAAACTAAAAGGAAATATCTAAAACAGTTTTGTATTGTATAGCGTGTCTCGGTAGTCGTCACTAAACCACAACAAACAACAAGTGAAAAATGACTGGTCATCATAACTTGTCGCACTTGTGATGCTACGTGTTGTTTATTTAGTTAAAAAGATCACAAAACACACACAAAGGACATTTTTCTAATAAAAATAAAAAAAAGTGACAAAGAAGAAAAATTAATTCACTGGCACGGTTTGTCCATTTGGTAGCATACTACTATTAGCGTTACTGTCTCTTTTGTTACATAGAACGTTGTTGGAATGTCGTTTCCATTCTCTTCACACCATTCTTCTTATGTTTTTTTATATACTCAATTCTTAAATTATTTTTTTTTGGAAAGGCGGAGGGAACTTTTGTGATGTGCCTATTTTTTTTCTTTTCACCTTGCAAACTTTGGCACATCATTAACAAGTCGTCACCTGTGATGTGGCAAATTGCACGCGCGACACTCCTACAAATAGAACCGCAGAGACCGCGAGGATAATGATAACAAGAAACGAAGAAAGAACAAGTTACCACTGAAAAGAACGTAGTCTACAGAATTATTAAAAAAAGGTAACGAAGAAACACAAAAAAATATTAGATAAAATAAAATTAAAAAAAAGATGTGGAATTTTCCCACTGAGTTCTTTCATCAATTTTGCTCGTTTTTTCAACCACATGCGGTTAATTCAAACTAAATCAAAGAAATGACGTAAGATTCAGAATGAAAAATACTATTATTGAAAACACGCTATCTTGTTTTGTATTGTTTAAAAACGTGCTCGGAACTCGCAGTCACGCGCGTAAACATTGTTTAGGATTTGAAACATGAGGTAGACAAAAATAAGATTTTTCATCAACATATATACATTAAATGGTAACCCGAGCAAAATCACGGGTTATGAAAAACCGTCGAGCTTTAGTGCACAACATTTGTGTGTGTAGTTAGTTATTTAGGTTTTAGAGGCGCACCAACTGTCTAGAGGCTTGTTATATGG
>JAQIWH010004023.1:0-18101 GCA_034695005.1 Cryptops parisi
TTCTTCAATGTTGTTGGACTGCTCCCGCAAATAAAAGTCCCCTAGACAACTGCCAACGGGAGAGCAGTTCACAACAAACGTTTCGACTTATCACGATCTATATCGTGCAATTTCCGAGGTCAATACATTATTTACTTTCTGCCTAAAATTTCATATGCTTTATTTTTCTATTTATATAGGTTGGTAGTGCGATGCAATTTGTTATGTGTTTCAAATATTTGGCGTAGGTTGCAGATAAATTATGAAATTTCATCTTTTATACAATGTCTAATATTCGCGTTCAAATCACGTAAGTGTTATTTTTCTAGATCTAGATGATTTTAAAATATACCGTTTACTCAGAGAGAATAAACCGTCTTTTTTTATTGTTTGTCTGAAACTATTTAGCAATCTCGACACAGTTAACGTCAGTCTTTTTATAAAGCAGCTATATATCAGATGCTTTGCTTGCTGCCACCCTGCCATTCTTTAGTGTTTAAGTTTAAATTTATAGATTTATCTCCCACCAACAACGTCGTTTAGCAGTTTCAGTTTCTTCGTCAATTTTCTGTCACTCTATCTCGAACATCTAAGACGTCTTTAACACTTCTTAGAAGCCAAGGCGAGATTTTTACAACGCTTCCGGCTGGTAATCCTCCAAAATTCTTGGCAGTGTTTAAATTTAGTGCGGGTTAGAGGGTGCAATGTTCATTTTATTCCCCTCCCTTCGTCGGATCGATGGGCCATTGGTGTGACAGGTGTGTCACAGGCTTCCGTGACGGATCCGTTCCGAGATTCCGGAGAAGCGATGGCGACGACGTCCGTTTTCCGATCGATTCCACAGTCGGTGTTGTGGTAGGGGTGGGAACCAACGTCCGGCACCGATTTTGGAAATGGTCAGTATCACTCTCATCGCTTCTCTGGAACGTTCTTTTGTATCGTAGATATCAAAGCATTAAGAAAATGAACTCTTTTGAAGGAAGGCCTTTAGAAATTCTAACTTTATGCTGGAATCAATTCCATGAGACACCGTGTTTCTAAAATTGCTATATTTTTTTTTGGCGAAATAGTGCAAATTTCAAAATAAATAACTAGTTTAATAACAGGATGATAAGTACTACTTGTACTTTACCGTATATAGTCGGATAGGTAAAAGTATAAAAATTTATACTATAGATAAATGAACCGATAAATTATAAGTACATGTACTTGTAATATATAGCTGATGATTATATTCTACATCCTGTATTATAGGATTCTTTTCAGTTTGGGGTCTGACATCAGTGGGGCAGGTTTTTCCGGGGTTTTCCCTTTTCTTCCTGTTTTATAAAACCTTATTTTATCTTTATCATCCTTATCTCATTATCATTCCTGTACTTTCCGATTTAATAAAGTTTGAGGGCCAAATGACACAGCCGTATGGCCAATCGGTGCCCTCGTAAAAAAATCAAATATCTACCTGTAACATTCTTCTCGTATTCAACACCAAGGATTTTATGATGATGTTACTCAATGGAATGATACAAACCATTCTGCCAAATTGAATGATCTATGTCAGACTGTAAAATAATAAATAAAATTTTGTTTGAACAGTATCGAACTTTGTTTATATGTTGATAATATTATTGGTGTAGTTAGTTGGTTTGCCATGAATAAGTTTTCTAACAACTGTGTGCAGAAATACTTCATTGAATCGAATACCATCATCAACAGTTCGTAATGTTACATTGTTAATCAGCTGTAAACTGAAAATAAAATGTAGTTGATATAATACATAAACTAGGATGTGTTGTAAAAACTAACAGATTCTCTTGTGTGTTATGTAAGCCGTTATGTTATGTGGAATGAATGTTGAAAGGGGGAAACAAGTAAAAAAAATGAAATGCATTTCAGGACCAGAATAGTCACTCGTTGGATAATGATTATGATCCGAATGATGGTTGTTTGAGTATTATTCCGAGCATCACGAAGAGTGATAGGTCACGCATTTCAATCTGGCCAATAGCATCCTCATTATGGTAATTCCCCAGTATCGATCGAAAAGATGTGGTTTATTTCGTGAAGGTCGTCGACCAAATGGTGCCCTTTGGTGAAATCAGGTGATTTCGAATGCCAGCCAGTCTGCACCTTCCACAGTCTTCCAGCTTGAACCTTAAGGTAGAACTTCCTATTCTGTAAATGATACTTCAGAAAACTCAATTTTTTTATTATGTTCATTTTTATCTCAGGCTTCACAATTTATAAGCAAATTGACATGTCCTTGGCAATTTGATCGTAATTTTGAAACAATGATGTTACGACATTAAGTTCACGTTCCACGAGACGGTACATTAAGCGAAGCAAAGGAAACCACCAGGGAAGAAAAGTGCAGAAAAACGGTGGTCTATGTCATTTCACTCGGAATCGCCATTTTTCCGAGTGGGTACAAGCGATCTAAAAATGACGAAGCGTTAACCAATCCTTTTATCGATTGGGTCCTTTTGCGACACACGCTTGTGGTCACGAAACGTGGATGGCACTTGGTCGTTATGGGGAATTTGGGGGGTCATTAAAATTATTGCTGCCGCTAATTGTGGTTTCGGCCCTACATTCGCCCCCTCGAAGCCCCGCAGGAAGCCATCAAGCGATCGTGGCAGCCACCATTAAGTTTTATAGGGCCGCTACCGATGGTCACGTGGGAAGGGCCCGCGGGGTTAGGACGTCGTCGTCGTCGAGTGGTCTCCCAAATCGAACCTTGGAGGCCGTAGGCAACAAAACAGTCTTCTTCCAAGCACTCCATCCCACACGGGTGACTTCTATGCAGATGATGAACTATATTAATGCTAAATAACTAACGTCATCGGTAGGGTAATATTTAGAGTACAGAAATTTTCTTGTAGACTGATGTTCCACTTAAACATGTTTATGCTATATAAACTTCATTCATTTTCTCTGAAGTTGTCACTGCTCTAGAATCTCTTACATGAAGACTAGTAGAGCTCTCTACCAGTCTTCCAGTTAATAACTAATGTTTGTCGTTACTTTTGTTGTGCGGCCAAAGCGTCAAGACACGACTTTGAAACTTTATATCTACGGTTGATTAATGGTTATGCGCACGTTTCTAATGCTAAAAAATTATAGAATGAAGCTTGAAATTATCGATTATCGTTCACCCGTAACTTGTTGCATTGATGCCTGAAGTTCCACATTTGAAGGGTTTTTTCTTTTTTGGCACTTCCAGCTATACACTAGGAGTTATACCAAGTGTATGATAAAAAATCTTTTCAAACCGACTTATTGCTGAGTTGAGTCTATAAAACAATGTGGTTAACCATTCAATGGTTTCAATAAGCGATGAGTTTAAAAACGGAGATTCAAACTTAGTGTCACAAATTGTACTTCGACTGCTTAGTGGTTGATGAAAGTTACATCTGAATCAGTATCTATTGTTGACATTGTTGACATTAGCTACAACATGATTTAGACTTGAGATTTGTAATTGTACAGGAACTGACACACGGATGTTTCACTTATCTAGCAGGAGAATTTTTATTCACCAGTTTGTATGTTCTTGAGTTTCAGATTTGCGAGTTCTCATTTTTTTTTGTGGTTGTAACATTGCCGAGGGTCTTCATTAGGAGGATAATGGTGAATCGTCGGATGTCCTTTGGTAACAAAAGGCAAAATCGTGCTGATCGTTGACCTTGAAGACATCCATTGCGAAAAGGGGGTGTGTTAGCTCTTTTCGTTCGGAAACCATTATCCACGGAGAGCGAGCAGAAGACTGGTTTCTGCCCTTGGTTCCGATGACCCGTTTCCTTCCTCTCGCGGTCGAAGGAAGAAGACGACGACGACGATGAAGGTAGCAGAGTCAGTAGTGAAGAAGAAAAAAGCACAGAGAAGGGTTAGTCGTGGGAAGAGCCGCCGTTTTTGCTAGTGTGTGGGTGTCGGCTCCACCGCTGCCTTTTTGGAAAGGGTCCAAGGGCGGGTTTCCCATTCTGCTCACGCGCCAGACATTATGGTCCTTTTCTGATTAGAGTTAAACCGCTGTACAACCGTCGCAGCTATTCAGGCACCGATTGGCAGATAATCCGTCTCGAGGCAGTGCTCACACAGTGCGACTCGATCTCGGGAGAGAAATCACCCTATTCGTAGCCGAGCAATAGACGAGAGAATCGAACACTTGCTCAACACGACGCCGAGACAAATGCGGAACGTCAATCCCCATTCACTTCGATTCCTGCTTTTCCTACTACTAACCATCGCCTCCCCCCCTCTTCTTTTCCCCCACTTTTCCTCTCCCCTCCGTCTTTGTAGCGACGTCATGATCGATGGGAGTCGGTCGGCCGAAGCAAAAGGATTAGTCTTCATTCCAAAGCGACATTGGTTGCAGGAAAACTTTGCACGTTTCCCGACCAAAATGGGAACCATTATTGGTACAGAGAGAAAAGTTGTCGTTGTCTTCTGTCCGACATTTGTTCACTGTTCCAAGTGCCAAGAACATAACTTTACTTTGCCGTTGTCAGTGTGTGGTGTAAATGTCGAATAATAGGCTATACGTTTGTGTTCACCAATGTAGACAAAATGTGTTACTGCGATTCATCAAAGGTGGGGTTTACCCATTTTAAATTCGGTATATTACACACTCTATGTTATTGCTAAGCACATCTTTCACTAGGTCTTGAGCATCATTCTATTTTAGCACAGATTGATACGTTTTTACTCATCGTTCACATATACTGATCACTTTTCATTATTGACATTTATGGTGTGACTCATTCATGTTGTCATAATGATATCAGCTAATGACTATAGCTCAGCTTTTGTTGGCTTTAGTTAAGACTTACACGTGTCAAGTCCTACACGTGATGCATTTTTCCTTGAACCAACTTTTTAGACTGGTTTAAGATCATCGTTTGACATTTTGCGCGATGATGACAAAAGTACGTAATGGGATGAATAAACGTGAAAGGAAAGAAAAGCAAATAACCGGTTTATGAATGGATAATAAATAGGGTGACTGATCACGGACTCGAGAACAAAAGCAACAACGAAAAATAGTAGCAACACACGAGGGAAAAAACTAATTATCTCGATGAAATCGGGTTTCCTTTTAATTCTTCATTACATTTTTTTTTGTACTCGTATATACCGAACGAGTGGAAGCTTCTCTTTTTTTCCTGTACATTTCCTCGTCGACTTCCTCTGACGGGAACGAGTACACAGTGCAGAAAATGACAAACCAATTATTTTGGGGAGGCTTGTAATTGTCTCCTCCTTTCACCCCCATTGTGCTGAACCCACCTGGAGAGATTAAGATGAGAAGAGTGGCAGTGAGGCTCCCCTTAGTGCGTTCAACCAGTGCCAAATGAATTGGCTTCTCATCTCATCATTCCTTGTTCTCATCATTGAGCTGCAAAGCCAAACATTACATAGAGCTCAACATTTTTTTGTTCGAGAATGCGATATTCGGATAGTGAACCTAGTCACACGAGGTACAAAGAAATAGAAAAGATACACTTTGATATAGATAATTCCTCTTATCTTTTGTTCAATAGTTTGTTTTTTTCACAGCTCTCACATAAACGCAATGCTTTCAATTCGAATTGACAAAAGATAAAATTTTGATCTGCATTACACAGGATATCCTCGCTTAATAGGGAGCATCACGTTTTATAGTTATAGAAAGAAAAGTTTTCACACTTCACACTTGTTTTAGCACGCTTTTTTTTTGTGTGCAAACAAAACAAGAGCAATTTATTTGGTCCTCTTTGTAGCTGTGTAAAAAGTCATTAATAATGTTAAATGTTAATTTAAACTTAAATAACATTCTATCGAAATCGTGGAGCCTCTCACTAAATGTAGAAATTGATGTTTATTTTTTGAATACAAATCTATAAGTTTTTTACATATATTTATTTTGAACGACATCAAATCACAACTCAATCCATGGTTATTCACAATATTTGTTTTATAATCTTTCTTCAAATTGCAGTTAAAGTTCAGGATGACGATAAAAATATTGTTTTGAAGAAAATTTTATGTTATAATTTTAATGATTGCCGAACATAAAACGTGAAAGTACAGCAGTAACTTAACTTTATTGTCATGCCGTAAGACAGATAATGCAAGGTTAAAAGAGTGGCTTACTTTTGTTAAATTCTCATTAATATACTTTGAAATATTTATTATATTTGTAATTTTTTGTTGAAATTGTATTACATGTTTTTATTTAATTTCTACTCAACCAAATTCGTTTTTGGTGACCTGTTATCGAGCGTCAGTAAAAATGGACACCCGATGAGTTCAGGGCACTGCGTTAGATGTCAGCGTTATTTAATGATCGAGGATTCTTGTCTTCCCAAATATTTTTATATCTTATCACTTTTATTATACTGTAGTTGTTGGCAGAAAGTTAGATTCGGTCGTTTGCTCATCAGTTGTAAAGTGTAGCGCACGTTGTTGGTACGTGATAAGGATTCTGAGAAAAACTGGTGTTACCTGGGACAGTGTCGTTAGGAAGTGCCCGTTTCGTTGTCACGATGAATGACACTCGCCATTTATTTTTATGGTAGTTTTCGGAAGCTCTTTTCACACGCGTTTTATATGGCATCTGGGCGCGAACGGGGTGATAATTCTGTTCAGAAGTAAATCCCAGGCGATGACCAAAAAGCAGAAGTGGGATTGTCGAGCACGATCCAAAGTTGTTTCAAGGTGGCTGTTCTGTAAGCGTAACGCACTGATGCGTGTCCTACGACCTCACTCACCTGAACTTTATAAAGGACTTTTTTATTTCTCTTCTGCTCCTAAGCAAACTTCTTTGGATCCATCTCGGTTACTCTTGACAACGTTAGGCAGTTGTACCTCGAGGCGGTGTAACCGACATGTTTATTGATGTTTGCAGAAGTAAACAACCCACTATTAATCTGACAAGTGGTAGTCGTGGTAGTATTTGGGCGATATATGAAATTCATTGTATGGTTTATGCCAGGTCAATGGGTTAAAGCTTCGAGTCGATACCTGGCCAAAGGCAACGTTTCTTATCAAACCTATTTGTCTGGGCCTTTGCCAAATAACATCTTTCACGTAAGGTCTTATCTTGTGTCAGAGTTGAAGTTTAATCGATGGGCTTTTAGACCAGCGGTGCTTTTTTTTTGGGAAACTACAAAGATTAGCTACATTGGATTTTTGAAGTACGTTCTTATAACATGACTTTCGCTTGGTACAACAATCTCCACCATTGACAGATAAATTATCGTGTTGCGTTAAAATGTTATAGTTTCATCAACATACATAATACAAAAATGTCTTTGTTGTTGTGGTTCTGTGTTTTGGGAGTTTCTGTGTTAACAGGCTACTTGTGGCACGTTAGTAAACTCAATTGAAAATGGTGCGAATTTATTGTTATGCCATATTGTCAACTCCATTATCCGTTGTTTTGCAAAGTGGGGGAACTGGTTTTAGGAGGGAACGTCATTCGTCGAGGGTAAGAAGCAGCAGCGTTTGGTGTTTCGAGGACTATGGTAGATGATAAATGACTTGGAAGAACATAAATTAGTTTGTTGACCGCACTAATGACCGCCAGGGAACATACTGAATTCCCGCACCCCATGTGTGTTATTTCCAATTGGCTCTCCTCCCATTTGTGTCACGGGAGAGATGAGCCAAAATAGAAAGGCTGGTGAAAGAAGAGAGAAAAACACAACATAATAAAATACTGTATAGCGTGCCAAAAACATAAGTCGATGTAATCGATACCACCACTTACTTCATAATTGTCATATGAAATTTTTTAATATTTTGTTGATTCATTGACCTCGTTAGTCGTTATTCAATGTTTAAGGGTTTTTTCACCCGCTGGTTTCTTGGAACCTTTTATTTTTATTGACATTTTAGCTTTAAGTGAAAGACTTTTACTAGATGACAAAGACACACGAGATCGTAGTGTTGTTTTTTTTTTAAATTCAATATGAATACAAAACACCAACTTAATGTGGTGTTTTTCAAAAGAAACCATGATTTACTTATCCGATGTGCTTAGTTTCATAAAATTTCTTTAGATGTGATAGGAACAAAACGACTTTGTATATCATAATAGTAAAATATAGCTCTTCTAGTCATGCATTTAAATGGAACATTGTTATGCATTTTCAGGACACCCTGTTGTTACGTTTGGACTGCTAAGAGCAAGGGTTCCAACTTACTTTACAAGTGGTCATTTGGAAATGGCACAACTGTCATCACATCCGACTCTTGGGTAAGAAATCTCATTTCGCGGTGTCTTGTTAATTGAATACTGTCATTATCATATTATAATGACTAATTAAATGCATATTTTCTCTAGATTGAACACTACCCTGAGCATGCTGGGAGCATTATTGTGTCGACTGAAGTGTTCAATGAACTGGAAACGATTAGCTCATTTCTTTCGGTGCTTGTTTTTCCATCCGATGACGCAGTTTTTTTGGCTCCACCTGAAGAGATTGTCCAAGGAAAGTTGTCTTATTTTGTGCTAAATGTCAGTGGCGTCGCACCTCACTTGAAGAAGATTGATTATGGGGATAAAAGTGAAGATGAAGCCGATGTTACTTCACTTACTTTTCTGGAATACAAACCCCTTAACTGGTTCGTGAAGTTTTCGCACACGTATCGAAGTGCTGGTCTATACGTCATGACTGTAGAACTTATGAGTGGCCAACATGCATTGAAAGAAGCAATTTTACTCAATGTCAACGAGGAATTTCCTTCAGTAATAACTCTAAGAAAGAACGACGACCAAGTTGGAACTGTGGCCACCGATGAAAATATCGAATTTAAGTGGGCCAGCTCTTCTGAAAGTCACAATTTGGATTATACCATCTGGAACGTTGGAGATTATTACACTGAAAATGTTCCCTCGGATGAATTCCTGTAAGTTGTTTTAGATACTATTCTGGAACTTATGTTGATATTGTTTTCAGACTTAAACTTGTCGAATGGATAAAATCAAATTTTTTTTGTGATTTTCTTAAAACATTTTCATATAAGATACTTTCACCATTGCTTGCTTGTTTGTTGAATTGTTTGGTTTTCTTATTTTTTTTTGTCAACAGAAATGTCACTTTAAAACTTGGTGGTTCCAAAGTTGGAAATGCCAGTTTCCTTTTTCATCATAAATTTACGACTTGTGGAAAATTCAAAGTATCTGTACGAAAAGCGTGGAGTCCCGATAACACCGAAACGTCAATAACCGTGAATGTGGAAGAATCCATAAAAAATGTATCTCTTCACATATACGACCCCATTACTGAGAATTACTTACCACATGGAGATGTTGTATGTGCTGTGCTTTTGACCAGTGGTGCAACTGTAACTTTTAAGGTGCATGCACTTTTTGGCACTAAAGTGTTTTATGAGTTTGACTTTGGCGATGGAAACCGTGTCTTTGTTATGGATAATAACGATCGTGTTAAGGATACTATAGTTACACATATTTACAACCAAAGTAAGTAAACCTTCAATAGTTAAAATATTGTTTCTTTGAATTAAAATTAGCAGTGAAAAGACGTACTTAAAGAAGAACCTTAAAAACCTGTTTGGATAGACAACGTTTGGTTCAATATTAAAAATCATTAATTTATTTTCAGTTGGAACTTACAACGTCTCTGTATGGGCTAGCAATTTAGTAACCACTCGAACGCTGATGATATCAGGATCACGTGTGAATGTAATCAGTGTACCATCAGGAATAAGTTTTAGTCAACGAAAAATTGTCGTCAGTGTTGGATTACCAGTTACCATAAAAGCAGTTGTAAATGGCGAATACAATGGAACATTTGATTGGTTCCTCAACGAACGGTTGGTGATGACTACAATAGGTAAGCTGTTATTTCAGTTTGTTATTATTATTATTCAATTTTGTAATAATTTCGTAATACTCAAATATCGAATTTGCAGTATGTACTAGTTATAAGTAATAGATTGTCGGATGTACTGTTTTGAGCTACATCCAATAACAGGATGTTTGGTTTATATTACGAGTGTTATTATTTAAAAATATCGTGTATGTTGTTATTCAGATCCAGAGATTAATCTTCGAATTAATGAAAGTGGAACATTCATGTTGAATGTGAAAGTCCATGATCAAATGGAGGTCTGCTCACATGTCACAAACGTAGTAGAAGCAGCTGTTGTTCTTCATGTTCAGACTATATTGCAAGGTACATTAGTTAGTTTTCGTGAATTATTTCAATTTAGAGAGGAGTTCTGTTTAATTTAAAAGGTTCATTTAGATGTCCAGTTGGAGCATACTGTTTCAAACGAACGACTTTTACCAAATAACGTGTTTCGTGTTGAGGAATGTATTCAACTGCAAGCATTGGTACTTCCATCACATGTTGATGCTGAAAGTTTTATTTGGTACATTGGACAATTCAAAGCTATAACTAGAAACCCATGGTTGACACACTGTTTTCGGAGTGAAGCAAGGTATAAAAAAATAGAGTATAGTTTACTACCCTTCAGTGGATGATGTTGATGTTAAAAATGGATTGCTTTTAGGGTGCTTTTGAATGTCACTGCATACAACAACTTTAGTGCAGTGACATCTGTTCCATATGAAATCATAATACTGAATGATTTAGCAAACGTGCAATCAATTCGCCATCCAGCTTTAGTAAAACCAAATGCAACGGCAACTTTATGCGTGACATTCATGTACGGTTCTGAAGTACATTATTTGTGGGATTTTGGAGATGACTCTTCAATGACAGAAACCAACATACCGTGTGTTAGGCATAAATTCATAAGGTATAAAATAAATTATAAATAGCATGATTTTTGTTTGAAAGCAGATTTTAAAGCGAACACTCACTTATTACTGGTGCTAACTTTTACATTCAATTTTATATATATTTATCACTTGAAACAGCATTGACGTCTACTCAGTGATATTGAGAGTTCGCAACTTGTTTTATCAGAAAAGTTTGACATTTCAACTATTTGTGTCACACCTGGAAAATTGTTTTCCACCAACCATTGTGTTTTCACAAATTTATCAGCACTTACAGGTATCTAAAATTGCTTTAGCCATTCGAAGTTTTATATATATATTGTCATAGCAATTAGATTTTCATATACATTTTATATATATTGCTAGAAAAAAAAATTAGTCATAAACTTTTGAATTTATTTTGGGAAAATTCCAGGTTAGAATTGGCAGATTACTAATTATTGAGCCTAGTGTAGAAAAACACTGCGGAGACGTATTTTCGTTGACATATGAATGGAAAATATTTTATACCAATGGCTCGTTAGTTCCATTGGATGAACAGGACGTTCATTCACTTAATTTGTACATACCAACAAAGATGACATATTTTTATCCTGGGGATTATCTTGTTGACCTAAGAGTATGTGATAACGATTTTTTATTTTTTTTTTTAATTTTCAACTCTGTATTTTGAATTATTAAGTGTGCTTTTTACGACCACTTAGATTTATGCTCATTAGTAATGAGTAAAAAAGCAAAACTTTTTTTCAACTCTAGGTGCAAATGGATTCTACGATTCTCTTTGGATCAGAGTCCATAAATATTACAATTCTACCACAACGTTTCGAAACAATAATTGCTGGAGGCACCATTCGATCATTTAGCAGATACCATTCCAATATCACTGTTACAGTTTCAGAAGGAGACCGAATTCATTCAAAGTATGGACCGTAGTTAACGTTCATCTTCGGTGAACATACACGAGTTATATATTTCTATTAGTACATTGATTCGATTTTAAACTGATTTCAGATATCATTGGGAATGTACAGCACTATCATTCAACCCTTTGTCATGCTTCAGTCAATATGAACCTATTGTAAACAAATCAGTTCTTGAATTTCCAGGCCATTGGCTCAATGAAAATATTAATTCTTTTATGTTCAATGTTACATCTGTGTTTGTTAATAATGATAAATATTCGACATCATATGCTACTCAAATCATTCGTTTAGTGGACGAAGAAGACGATGCTACTTGCAGGTTGGCTTGACGCTCATATGCAAAGTGTAGTTAAATTTTATTATTTATTTATTTAGTTAATGCTAGTTTTTAATTTTGCAGCATTCACGTTGCTTGCTTAAATTATCATAACGTTGAAGTGTCTATCACATCATCACCTCTGGTGTTTAGATTGGAAATGTTAGGATGTTCTTGGAATTCGAGTGAAGTTTCTTGGACATTGTGGATGCTAACCACTCCCAACGAGCTAACCACAATCGATGGTACGTTTTAGAATTTTGTGTATTTAAGGTTTAACTGCACCTCTTTGATTAGTGAGGCAATTTTTATATTTGAAGTTTCAGATTAGACAATTAATTAAAACAGATAAATGCGTTCTATGTATATAGAACTTCACTTTTAAATCATGATTATGCAATTTTATATTGCAGATAATGAGAACTGCATAAATGTTGGGAAAACAATGAGTTTTATGAATGCTACGAATAGAACCTCTCAAACTTCGTTTACTGGTTTGACCAACACATCTCATTTTGTACAAAGTCATGAATTCAGTGGAAGCACACTGGGTACTATTTTGTCTAGAAGTAATATTGAACAAGGTATGGGTATTTTTTATTTTAGTGGTATTGTTAAATATTTAGTACTTAGAGATTGAGATAAATTTTGGTTTAAATTAGCTGCTGGTGAAATTACAGAAGAGTTCTTGTTGTCCAATCCATCATTCCATGGATCAGTAGAAGAAGGCGCTCCTGGTGATTTTGGTGTTGGATTGGAACGAAATCAAGGTAATACGATTAGATTTTTCCCATTTTCACACTTAACTCTAACAATAATGTAATACATATACAGAAATTTGCTTTAGGAAAAGCAGTCGAAGAGATTATTTCACAACTTGATAACACCTCTTTAGAAGAAACTATTCCTCATGGTATAAACATGTTTTTCATGTCGAACAGTAAACACATCTGTGTGTAAACCACGTGCTAATCTTAAAACGGTTTGGTTAAATTTGTCAGTTCCAAAAGACCATGATGGTAAAAATGATGAACAGATTATAGATCCCAGATTGAAGGCATCCTGGGTCAATCATGTAGCCCTACAATCACGACAACCTGTCCAATTGAGTGACACCGATTTTGAGATTAGATACCAGTCTCAATTATTTGTTTTGAAACCATTTGCATTAAAAGCTGGATTCGTGTATCTGTTAAATGCTGTAGCAAAACTTAAAGGTAAAAAAATGATAGAGGTATATCTAAAATTTTTGTAATATTTTTAGAATGTATGATAAAAACTTAATTTATTAACTAGGAACTAACCAGAAGGAATGGGTAGCTTCGCAAGTTATACACGTTGCTCGAGGACCTTATAATGGCCGCTGTTCATTATTTCCCAATGAAGGAATAGAGATGACTACACATTTCCACGTAACATGTTTAGAGTGGAGATCAACTAACTTGCCACTTTATTATCGCGTGAGTTATAAAATGAATGGACGACACTATCTCGTTTATCACGGTACTAACCCGAAAATCGCATTTACTTTACCTGCTGGTGATGCGGCTGATGATTACAAGGGTAAATATGATTACTGTACTTTGAGAGATCAAAATTTGATGAAATCGTTAAATTGTCTACATTTATAATTTCCAGTTTTAGTTAATATAGAAGTATCTGACGCTTCTAATACCTCCGTCAGTGTTTGCAAACTAGATTGTAAAATTACATCTTTTGATTCCGCATTGGATCCAGTGGATTATGTGTGAGTGAACACGTGTTAAATCTTCACTTTAAAGTTAGGATGAAATGTAAATTAATTACATTTTTAACCGATTTCAGGTATAGTGAAATAACGAAAGCTAATTCGACACTTATGAAATCATTTCAAAACAAGCATCACAATGCATTGCTTCATAGGATGACCAGTTTGTTGATCATTTTACACCGCAATTCAAAAGAAAAGGGATTGGGAAATCTTATAAATCATGGTTTTATAAAACTTCTTCATGAAATAAAGCCCCAAACAGCAGTAAGTTTTGTTGTACAGTATATTAACGTCGAATATTTATTAATGAAAAGTTTGTTTATATAATATAATTTTAATCCTGTTGATTTCAATTATCACAGGTTGATATTGTACAAATGTTTTTGGTGATCAACGAAATGCTGCAACATCCAAATAAGGTATTGTAAACTACTCACGCTAAAGTTTTTTATTAATTTATTTTTACAAAATTGCTTTTTATTGAGTTAAATCATTATTTTTTAGCATTTATTTAATATATTCTTATATTAATATTTTAGTTGTTTTCTTGGTAGGTGGATATATCAGTGCTATATTCTGCTATAGAATTGATAGAAAAGTTTGGAGAATCGTGGTGGTCTGACTTTATTTTCTCGGATCTTCTGAAACAAAATTTCATCAATGAACATATACTAAATAGCTTGTTTCAGTTACTGAAAGCAGTTGTTGTTCATCTGAACGCAAATAACAGCGACGTCAAAACAGTGTATGATTTCACACTTCGGAAGATTGACGAGTTTGTTGATTGGTATTGCAAAGAAAATTATCATCAGAAAATAAACATGAACACCAATACTTGGAACATTACAGCAACATGTGGTTGCAAAGATTGGCTCCAGAATTTTGCTCCAACTGATGTTGTTTTCTCAAAAGATCATAAACCTTGTTCTCAAACGCTCAGCATTGTTTTCAGAACGTTTCATGGACATTGTTCAACTTCTGATAAGGTGATGTTAGTTAATCTAATGTTTATGAAAAATTGTAATCATGTTGCAATGATTATGTTGATGTACTATAATACCATTTATATAAACTATTTGTTTAATGCTGGTTTACAGATGTTGTGCAATGTTCATGTTTCTAAGAAAATCTCAACTTCCCCAATCTTCACAAAGTCATATTTTCACCATCCATTGGAATCACAACAATCAAAGGTATGAAACATTGTTGAAATAACACTGAAAATAACATCGTTGAAATAACAGTGAACCCACTGGTGCCGTGTGGGTTCAGTTTAGGGTCTGACACTGTGGGGGCAGGTTTTCTTGGGGCACTCCCGTTTCCTCCTGCATCATAAAACCCTGTTCCATGTTTATCATCCCCATCTCATCATCATTTCTGTATTTCCAATTTAAATAAAGTCTGAGGGCCAAATGACATAGCTGTAAAAGCCAGTCGGTGCTCTCGTTAAACTCAAAGTACCTACCTGTGCCTCATATATGGGCTTAGCTAGTGCTGTCAATAAACTAACTCATACCTACCCAAAACGTACATATATCACTTAGAAATTGGGCACCTAATAGGTGACAATGAATGTGTTGCTGAATACTTCTTTTGTCATTTACTCAAAACTATGAATCGTTACATGCTAAGTTATTACGGGCAAGCCTTCAATTGTCACTACGGTCTTTAATTTTCACGTAAAGGCATTGACAATGAATGTTTTGTTATTGCAATACTATCTGTACCTTGGTCATATTGGTTATTCAGGAAGGAGCAATAAACAAAACTCTAATCTTCAGCCAAGACATTAGTATTAAAATTCAACTTTTGTTATTCATTTACAAGGTATCCGGTCCGGACCATTGGTCATAGGACTATTGGTCACAGGACTATTGGTCATAAGGACTATTGGTCATTTGCATATATTGTACGTATAGAACTAGATACAAATTCTTCTCTTTAAGAATCAAAAGCAGATAGCTGCTGCTGTTTATGTTGATGAATCTTATACAAGATCATTATTTTTATTGAATAATTTTTTTGCTGCACGTCTTATACATTTAGGTATGTTATGTGAACTTCTGCTTAGATTATATAAGTTAAAAAAACTATAGTTCTCTGTGTTTGTGTATGAATTCAACAGATAAAATAAAATCAGTTTATTTTTTGCGTTGTCATGGAGTTACATCCTCTAACACCTTCCCCCTCTTGGTGTTAGAGGGTAATTCCCTAGTCCATTCGCACAAGAATCAACACAAATACATTCAATGTTTTTGGTGTGAGAATATTTTATGTTTTATTTACCGGGCAACGTTTTCGGCACTCGTCGGATAAACGTCCTGGTGATAATAGAAAACAAGAAATTGTCTTTAATAATTAAGAAAATAAAAAGTTCTTATTTGATGACAATACAACATGAGTAATTACAAGTTAGTTTCAGCACAGTCCCCTACCTTGAGATGCATAATAAAATGAAAAAATAATAAATTTATCGGCCAAGTAAGTAATTTATTACTTTTTCATTTCACAAGTTAGTGCACATGTTAGCAAACAATACAGTTAGACCAGTGTGCCGAATTTGCCGAAGGGAAAGTTAACAAAAACTTTTTTGATAGAACAATTTATATTTATACAGTATAGAAGTACACTACTTCCAAAAATTGTCTTCCAAATTAGAAGGGCTTCACTCTCCCCTTGGACACGACCCTGGATAAAATTGTCAATGACCCAGTTACTGTATGCAAAAGTCAGTTAACTCACAAATCTAACAAAAATCGAATTAATCACATCAAAACAGTCAATAAACTAGTTACCATGACAGCAAAAAGTAGCAAAATGTTTCGTCAATAATGAGCACCAATCGTTGAGGCTATGACATAGATACTCTGTCTAGCTATTGCTTACTATTAAAAGCTCTTTTGACACGCAATTTTTGGTGTGGCTTTTATTTGCTCAGCTAATGAAAGCGTGTTGGCAATAAGCTGACGTAACCATTGTCTACAAATTGTTCTACTTGCCACCGCAAAACAGGAGGTCTGTTAAAACTCCATTTCTGCAAAACTTGGGATTTGGTGGGTTGACTGACATTTGCAGAACTGAGTTCATCAACTAATTATCCACGAAGGTACGAGTCAATTAGCAATATTTAGTTATTTCGTAAAGTTGCCAGGAACTTTTTAAGGTCTTCTGTCACATGCAAAAATTGCGCAATTTGACGAATGACAACTCGGACAATTTGTTGACAGCTGTAATGTTACCATTTTCCCTGACCAATGAAAACTGGCTGGCAGGAAGCTAACGTCACAATTGTCCACAAATTGCTCCACTTGCTCATAACTAGACAAGTGGGTAAGATTTTCCTACAGATTCGCTTTGTCGGATGAAATTTCGTTTTCGTTCAGGAGTTTTAAGGAAAATACCTATTACGTTATTGTTTCTCGGGTTGTGAGTAGTATACAGATATTTACAATTTTCATAGACATATGACAGAAAATAAAAGTGTTGGCGCTTCTTCTAATCAAAATTTTAAATTTTTTGAAAACTTTATTAGAAGTAGCGCCCACGCTTTTATTTTCTGTCATGTGTGTGTGTGGAAAAAATGTTTGGTTACTGACGAAAAATGATAATTTTTTGATTTACAGTGGACTTCGTGGACATTCAGAACGCCGGTGCCAGTGAATGCAGACGCACACATCTCTTCGGGCTTTGTCATCGATCAGGAGCAACTACCAGCGGCGACATATTCTCGACGGGAACGGCGTGCGTAGTCTGGCTAGGATGGTTACTGTCTTCAGAAAGCCTAGTGTTCGCTGCTTGCTGAAAAGGACCTGCAAGAAAAGGAATATCTACGACTACAGAACAATAGCCAGAGAACAGGGAAAAATCCCAAGCCAAAGAATGCCAGATGTTGTTATGCTAGTCAAAGTCAACACAACACCCAATGCCAAAAAGTTCAGTTTATTGCGTGATTTTTAACTGGTTAACTTTACAACACTGGTCGGTGCATCATGAATGGAAAGAATGCATCTAATTACATGAGTCTTTTGGGGTTATAATTTACTCACCACAGTACAAAACAAAGAAAGCTAGTTAAACTAAGTTTTTTTATTGTGGAAATACATGACTAACAGTCTAAGTGTTTTCATCACAGTTATTGTCTCCAGGTGCGCTGGAGAGATAATAAATCTTCTTCCGAATGAAACTTAAATAAAAACTTTTTTGTTATCTTAATAATAATCGTCTAGGAGTAACGCTGACACGAGTAACGCTGATGCGGGGAACGCTGACGCGAGTAACGCTGACGCGAGTAACGCTGACGCGAGTAACGCTGACGCTGATTACTATAAATATATACCCAGATGTATAATACAACAATGAACTGTATAACATAAGGCAAATTTA
>JAQIWH010004024.1:0-18100 GCA_034695005.1 Cryptops parisi
GCACCGTATTACCGAATGACATTATTCGTACCGTGTACTATAGCTGCTTTGCTCACGCTTTCGACTTTCTGGATCAACTCCAACCAGAAAGAAAAATTAGTCCTACGAAGCATCAATTTGCTGACACAGTTTGTGTTTCTCATGAACTTGTTCTGGGTCATACCAAAAACCAGCAGCGATCCCCCGATCATACGTAAGTACCATAATCTATCGTTATCATTGAAATTTCGTTTGTATACTAACTAAAAAAGTTTCAAACAAAACGTTAGGTTAAAGTTTGTAGTTTAATATAAACTAAAGATTGCGGGAGAAAAATACTACAAACTATACTGAATACGTTATAATTGAAGAGACTGATGTGCAAATAACGAAGGATCAAGAGATATATAACAACTAGTCAAACTATATGATTTTAAACATTAGTCCCATTTAACATTTTTTGTTTATTTTTTAGTTGTATTTGCTGCTTCATCATTTCTACTGACAGGCATATCGTTACTTGTTAGTCTCATCTCATCATCAGTTGTACCTAGAATGTCTACTATGCCAGTACCAACGATTGTAATGGCTATTCTGGATACCACTCTAATCAAATTGATTTTCTGTTTGCCATCAAACACCAAAGTAAGCAATATGTTAACATTATATCTATATTTAATTAGATCCGCAATTATGTGGTGCAAGTCGTTTAAAGCAATAAGTTACAATAATTCCAAGCTCTTGTGAAGACTTCTTATTAAACAAAAACATGCTATAGAAATAGAAATACTACAGCTTGCTTATGTTTTAATTATCATTTGTTTTTCCATTATTTTTATTTTTACAGAACATGATACAACGTGAGATGTCTAATATTGCTGAAGAAACCAAACCTGGCAAAAAATCCGAAAATTATCAAGTCGATGATTGGTTCATAGTATGTAGTGCTATAGATCATACTATGTTCTACATCTACTGCTTTATTTTTATCATATTAATTTTTATTTCAATCTAACCTTCAATAAGTGCATATTTACTTTTGGATTATAAAAATTATCTATAAAATATATTAAATAATTAAAGTATACATTTTGTAACAAACTTCTTACTACTGGGTTAAAAATATTGTATGTTGCTCAATGAAGAAAGTGTTTGTAATATTTTCAACCACATAGCCTATAACCTGTCACAATTCATGTTTTCAAGTATATCACATAAACTTTCTAAAATTAAGCAGACTCAAAAATAAAAAGTCTCAGTCAATCTGTTAGTATATCAATTACTTCATCATGAAAATATAACATTAATTTAGGATTACAGTGCTTCAGGATTGTAATTTAAAATTGCAATTTATTGATTGATATTTTATGTGCAAAAGTGAATAAAGTCAATTCATAACTTTTATTTTCATATTACTTTAAAGTTGTTTTTTTAATTTTAGTATAGAATTGAATTAATTTTTTTAATAAAGCTTTAGTAACTTTTTGGGTAAAAAAAAATTTCACGTTTCCAAAACCACATTAGTGAATGTTGTTTCGAATATGTTTTTTTAAAAAAATTGATTAAATTATTTTATACAGTCATTTACTAAAGTTTGGGATATCCCCAACTGTCAACTCTTCCAACACAAAAGTGTTGCAAGATATACAAAATTGGATTTGGTCATGCAGTTTTTTAAACATTACTCTAAACAGAAAGCATTGAAGAAACTACACCGAGTTTCAAGCTGATATATTTATTTGAAAAGAAAATAATTACGTTTGTATACACACAGGTTTTTCTACCCGAAAAAAAGTTTTTCGAAAGTCTGGAATAATAATGATCATAGGTATTATTTTTGAAGTGAAACTTCAGTGAAAGTAATGTGCAACACATTCTTCATATAACCTAAGTCACCGTAAATTAACCGCTCTGTATTTACTTTAACTACACACAGTTCTCCAAATCCTCCATTACCAAAGCAGCCCCACACCATAAGTTGGTGAAGATATTTGATGCTGCGGTTGATACAAGATTATTGTTATGATGTGAACTTTCATTAGGTGTATTATCACCATACACCCTCTGCTATCTTTGTTGAAATCTGGGCAAAACATTGACTGGTCATTAAATATCAGTTTGATACATTTGTTAAGAGTCCAGTTCACAAATATTTTGGCACGAAGAAGTATTTTTTTCTTCTGAGCCAGGAGAGAATTTTTTTTTATTGATTGCGCATGGTTTGATAACTAACTCACTGATATACATATGACTTTTCCAACTGTTTGTTGAATAAAATATGTTATGTTAACTATGGATAAAAATGAACCCCGTGTTGGCCTGGCGGTTAGAGCGTTCACCTCTGGCGGTAGTGGCCCGGGTTCGCCTCCCACTCGTGCCGTGTGAAGTCAGTTAGGGGTCTGACACCACGAGGGCAGGTTTTCTCTGTGTTCTCCCGGTTTTTCATGCATCATAAAATCCAGTTCCATGTTCATCAATTATCATCCTCATCTCATCATCATGTTTGTATGTCTAATTTCAATAAAGTCTGAGGGCCAAATGACAACTGTAAAGCTAGTCGGTGCCCTCGTTGAACGTCAAGTACCTACTTACCCATGGATAAAATTTTGAAACGATGTTTTAGACTGTCTATCCTTATATACAATTACTTTTATAACTCTGTTATCATGAGGATTTGATGAAGATTTTGGACTACCTGTCGCGGTGCGGTTGCAACAGATCCAGTTTCACACCATTGTTTTGAAATTCTACAAACCTTATGTTGAGTTTACTGAAAGTTTTATCTGTCAGACCTTCAGAATTCTAACATATGATGATAACGCCAATGACATATGATGATAATGCCAACATATGAAAAGACCACAATTGGGTCTTCTAGGTAAACTTTACAAGTTCCCTCATTTTTTGTGTAGTTGCATCTCAACAACTGAACGAACTTGGTATTGTTCCTTTTAATGACATAATTTACGTGCACTATTACAAACAAACTCAAAAAACATGAGTGGAGAAAATTTGTATATCCATGGAGAAAATGTTTTGTTGTGTGAGAGCTAGTTAAACCTATTTAAAAATTTTCATACAGATTTTGGCCAATTACAACAGCATTGTGTAACAAAAGTGACTGTTCTATTTTTACAAATTAATTTATGTGTCTAATATTTTGTGAGTCTTCTTCAGCCCTTTCTCTTCAGAATTTCTGTAAAAAGAACTGCATAACCAAGCCCACACGTTTTTATATTTCAACATTTTTGTGCTGGATGAGGTGAAAGTTAGGGATATCCCGAACTTTAGAACTAACTGTACAGTAACAATTAAACTTGCTTAACATGTTCGAAAAGGACCATATAACATCAATCTTTTACGCAAAAAAATAAAAACCGTTTTAAGCGGAAAAACAGTTGAAGCGGTTTTCAATATACCAGTTTTTTCATCATGAGTCTCATGATAAATTCAAGTTTGGTAAAAAAAATTAACGAAACAGACAGCAAACTTCTCATGTTGATTGATAACTTATATACCAATAATATAAATGCTGTTAAACGTCATTGGAACCAGATACATTATCGTTACAATAAATTTAACCATTTTCCACGTCTGGTAAATGAATAAATAAATAACTATTCTCTACTTTGAAACCCTAGCTAGATCTTTAAATTGCTATCAGTTTTTCTGTCGGAAATTGATGGTTAACTGTTGTTGTAAATTTGTGAACCATCGAAACTCCTTTCGAATGTTCCTACTGACACTAATTCTATTCAATTAATAATGTTTCGCTTATGGATATTGTATCTATGCATTTCAAGATTGTATAACACATGCTGGTCCAAAACAGGTAAATCCAAATAAATACTGTATATATACTTGTATATAAATAATCTAATACGGTATCTATACTAATCAATATGATTACCTATACTATTTGATCCAAAAATCGTTTTCAGAGACTTATAATCGATTACAACAACAATTACTAAGTAAAGGCAACGTTAATCCAAATGTAAGGCCGGGCAACAGCTCCACTGTCTCGATGTACTTCACTCTAAAGCATATTGAACAGTTGGTAAATGAATAGTTTCTTAACCCCTTCAGCTGCACGGTGAGAAATATTAACTATCCTACACTGTGGGGGCAATATGACCCTGATTGCAGGCTTTTGGTAATAAATACTATTTTTATTTTGCAAATTGGTTTCATTAACACAAAAAAAATACAACATTTAAAGTAATACAAATGATCATGATCAGCTTCCAGCAAATTGGAGGTAACATTTTCAAAACAAGCGAGTACCTAGTTTTAACATTAAAATACAATTTAAATGATATTTAGACACCCAAAAAAGTGGTAATATTTACATTTCGGACGTTATGTTGGGTCTTCATATAAAAAAAATAAATTAGGGTATTAGTTACCATAATTGACCTCACAATGCATACGGAACACAATCTGCACGGTGGTGTCGACATGACCCCAATTCGAACAATTTGTCAATTATTTTGCAATGTATAAACTAGAAACGGTTTGCTTAGTTTTTAATACATAAATTACATAACAAATTAAAATTATATCTGATGTCAACATTTCAAAACAATGTTTCACCCGTTTCCCATACAATATGTTCAGCCCTTGGAACAAACTTCCGTTTTCTATCAGACAAACAGCCTTTACATGTACCGATATTAAATGTGAATCCTAGTGCTATCATTTTGAAAATGTTTTATTTACTCATGTTTTTTCTAGTCAAAAACTTTAACATTCATTCAACGTCGAATTTTGCCATACTCTTCCTTTGTTTGTCTTTTTTGTAGTATTTGTCTGTTTGTTTTTTTTTTTTTGGTCTTTCTGAAACGCAATAAAAAAATAAATAAATAAATAATAAATAAACATATTCTTGACAACAGATTGATTAAAAGATATTAAATATAAAATTTATAATTCCAAGAATTTTTTGTAACTTTCTTAACGATTACATAATGACCCCACCGTGCAGCTGAAGAATATTAAAAATAACTTTATATCATCTCACACTGTGTTTATTTGCTAATTGTTCCTTTTTTATTATATAAGGATGCTACGACTCAAATCTTATCAGCGGATGCACAAATCACCCTAGTAAGATCATTTTAAATAATAAATTCCACTAAATGTAAACTATCCAGCTTCAAAATGTCGGATGGATCATATAAATTTAAAAATACTATTAACTTATTTAAACTGAACGTTCACAGGTTTGGTTCGACTCAAACATGAAATGGAACCCCAAAGATTATAAAAAATTTCGGATTGTTTTTTTCAATACTTCACAAATTTGGGCACCTAGCTTTGACCTCGTAAATGGGTAATTCTTCAGATCTAAATTTTCAGGACTTCTGCATTGATCTCGGAAATAGTGCTAAATTTGACAATATACAGTATAACAATTTTTACATTACAACAGGGCAGATGCAAATAGCTTAACTGTAAACTCATTTGAAGAACAAATCACAGTTGTCCACAACGGACTGTTAGCAATTACTTTTCTGAGACGATTGAACTTGATTTGTCCGATGGATTTGCGAAAATTTCCTTTTGACGAGCATCTTTGTACATTCAAATTTCTCGGTGATGAATTCAACATTTCACCAAAACTCTATGCAGATACAGTACATAATCTATTTCATTTTTCAATTTATGCTAGCGTTCATCCAGAAACAAAAACTATAATGATTTATTAATCAAGCAACTAAACGATTACTTCATTATAGCCCTTTCACCGCTTTCTTTTCGATGAACATAACGAATGGGAAGTAATTGATTCTTTCGTTAATCAAACCCGAATAGAAAATGGATACAAGTCGTGGTTTTACAATTTTACAACTTTTCACATCAAACTCCGAAGACATGCATCGTATTACCAAATGACATTATTCGTACCGTGTACTATAGCTGCTTTGCTCACGCTTTCAACTTTCTGGATCAATTCAAACCAAAATGAAAAATTGGTGCTACGAAGCATCAACTTGATGACACAGTTCGTGTTTGTCATGAACTTGTTTTGGGTCGTACCAAGAACCAGCAGCGATCCCCCGATTATAGGCAAGTACTGTACCGTATTGTTTCGTTATCCGTGAAAGTTATGTCTCTAAAAAGTATCAATACCAAGTTGCAGTAAAAATGACTTGAATTTAATATAAAATAAACGATTATGGTGAC
The DNA here is from genome assembly GCA_034695005.1 of Cryptops parisi. Lineage (NCBI taxonomy): Eukaryota > Metazoa > Arthropoda > Chilopoda > Scolopendromorpha > Cryptopidae > Cryptops > Cryptops parisi. The sequence continues at coordinate 6,169 of JAQIWH010004024.1, forward strand.
AGTTATAACGGCTTAACTCCCTCCCATTATCGAGTAGTCTTTTGTTCTTGGTTTGTGAAATGTTCTCGACCTGAGACAAAGAAATACATAATTTCGTTCGTTTTTCTACCCTTTTTGAGAATCCCTACTTTTCTCTTGGCAGATTACGTGAAAGCGCGCCACATTTGAACCCAATGTTCCATGTTTAATTTATATTAACAACATTCAAACTTTTTAAACTTATCCCAACAGTTCTGCACAGGGTTACCCGATTTATTTATTTCACAAGTACAAAATTTCTGGCTACATGACATATTCCAAATGCTTTTTAAGCATACTATATACTGTCATATACAGATATATTGTATGTACATAATGCAAAGAATCTATTTTTGATTTCTTCATGTTTGGATTTATGCGAATTACGATTTATACAAATTAAAATTTATGCAATATTTCAGTAATTCGATATTCAATTTATGCGTGTTTTGTTTGAGTAATTTTATTTTTGATTTCGGTACTTTCCGGTTATAGCCGGGGCGAGTCTGAGTTGCTATTTGCTTGTACTTGGTTATGGGTTTATTGTGCAGGATTAGGTTAGGAAAACAAAACAATATCATACATTTAATACGTTACTTTGTTTTCTTAACCTAACCTGCAAAATAAACCCGTACAAAGTAAATTAAGTACAAAGTAAATATCGACATCAGGAAAGGCTATAACAGGAAAGTACCTTGATTTCTGCACGTATGAAAATTTTGGTTTATAAAAATTTAATTTATGCGATCGTTGAATAATTCGACATTTGATTTATGCGAGTTTTAAGTAATTCTATCTTTGATCTCTCTGCAAGCTTAAATTATTTATTTATATACCCTTATATTTTTACATTGGACTCACGCAGATTTGATGTATGTGAAGGACTTATGCGGTTCCCGTTTTATGCGTTTTTTGGTACATTGGACTGTACAGTATATTCTCATAAAACACTGTAAATGGCAGTATAACAAACCCACTCACTCACAAGTGAAGCTAATATAAAGAGTACAAAAAGACAATTTCTTTAATCCCGCTAATTATACGCTGTATAAACCTATTAACAAATTATTTAATTAAGTTAAATTCCCACTTTTATTCATTTATTCTTTTGTCTACTTTTTGTAGTTGTATTTGCCGCTTCATCGTTTCTACTAACAGGCATATCATTACTTGTTAGTGTCATCTCATCATTAATTGTACCTAGAATATCTACTGTGCCAGTACCAACAATTCTTGTGGCAATTCTTGATACTACTTTGATGAAATTCATTTTCTGTTTGCCATCAAACACCAAGGTAAGCAAAAATTTGAACATTATATCTACAGTACATGTAATTATTTATTCACTTGTATATAATACCAGCTATGCAGTGTAAATTATTTCTAATCCTTATGAAACATACTACAGAAATAGGAATACAATATTTACAAATGTTGTTCGTTTTGATTATTTTTTTATGCAGAACATGATGCAACGTGATATGTCCAATAATGCTGAAGAAACCGAAAAATCTAAAAATCATCAAATCGATGATTGGTTCATAGTATCTACTGCTATAGATCATATTATGTTCTACATTTACTGCTTCATCGTTATCACTTTAATTTTTACTTCCATGTAATCATTCATAAGGGCCTATTTATATTCTAACTACTGCAGGTTATACAGTATAATGCAAATCATCTACGAAAATATTGAATTATTCAAGTAGTACCACTGTATTTTATTAACCTGTACTTGAATAAATGTAGCGTTTTGTTGTTCTCAATAAAGAAATGAAGTTCAATCTTTGTTTTTGTTTGATATTGATATTTCCAACCACACGAAACCTGTCACGATTGATGTTTTGAAATGTAACAAATGGACTTTCTAAAACTAATCAGACTCAGAAGAAGTGAATCCACGCAACCTGTTAGTACTTATATATATCCATTACTTCATGATGAAATTTAAAATTAATTTTGGATTACAATGCTTCTGTGTGCTTTTTACTGGCATTTTATGTGCACAAGTTAAGTAAACAATTTTTTAATTTTTGTATTATTTAAAATTTTTTGAGATTTTAAGTCTATATTATTTTAATATAACTTACAGTGTAAGCGGGTTACGCTGTATATGATCATTTTTTTTTATAATTTCAATGATTAATAGAATAATATGTTTCAATAGATGAGACACTATCTTCTTATGCCGATAAAATATATGAAAAATTGTTCATAGACCAGAAAGTGTATACCAATATAAGGCCTGTCAATAATGGAAGCAGAGACATTAGTGTTGAAATGGACGTGGCCATTTTCCACTTAGAACAACTGGTAAACAAACAAAGTTTAATTAGTTTCTATATGTTATTTTATCGCTGACATAGTTTTATTATGAGTTATTTCATAAATTATTGCAGGATGAAGCTACAGAAACACTAACACTCAACGTGTGGATAATGTTTGTAAGTCAACATACATATTGATATTTTATACAGTATACAAATTATTCACAATTGAGACATTTGGTACATTTTACATAATAAACTTATATTATCACTTATAATTCAATAGGCGTGGATAGTTAATGATTTGTCCTGGAAACCTTCTGAATTTGGTGGAATATCAAGTTTACGTGCAGACACTTCACTCATGTGGCTGCCAAAAATTAGTCTTCTCAATAGGTACATTAAATTTAAATATTGAAAATAAATTAAAAACTAAAAATGAATATAATTGATAATAATATCAATAAATTTATATTATAGCATTGATATTGAAAACGTGCTTACTAAAAAAAATAAATTTGCTACCATAATTTACAATGGATTGGTATATCTAGCAGCACCTCAACGTGTACAAGTTTATTGCTCATTGGATATTGTACGCTTTCCTTTCGATCAGCAAATCTGTACCCTTAAATTTTACAGCTATGAGGTTACGCTTGAACTTGTATGGGCAGATGGCGTAAGTAATTCACAACTTTTTTTTTGGTAATAACATTATAAATTTAAAGTACTATTATACAAGCAATGGTACGTTACTGCATGCCAACAAGAACAATAGCTAACATATCAACCCATTAACATTTTAATTGTTAACCAAATTGTGTGTGTAAACAGAATGTAAGCTAAAAGTCAGCAACATTAAGAATAATCAAACATGACGGTTTTGTACGTACGGTACAAAACCGGTACGGTATATTTTGTATATACACAAATTATCTGACAGTTCAAATTATTATAAAAACTAAATCAGATATTTACAAACGGTTTTCTATGTGTGATAGGAAAACTAAAAAGGTTTTTTGGAAATCGAGAAACAGTCTCAAGATTAACATGTAGTATGATCATGCACAAATGTGTCATAAGCCCATTTTACTTTGCTGAAAAAAACATCACTGGTGTCAATTATCACGATATGTTAGAAGATTTTGTAGTCCCTCAAGTTGAAGATTTGCATGCAAACGTTCTGAGCAAGACGGGGACGGGTCATTGGAGTTTGCAAGTTGCAGCATTGTATATTGCGACCGTTAAAGTGGGAAAGCTGTTGAGGAAGAGATTGAATATCTCAGTATACTCTGCGCCACTAACAGCGCTAATTACGAGGTATATTAAAATGTTGGGTAATACCAAGTAACCAAAAAACAAAAACTTTTGAGTTTTTCTATCAGACATAGCAAACTACTTGTGATTATCTGATTTAGTTTTTATCTTATAATAATTTTAAAATGTGTCAGATAATTTGTGTACGCCCTGTACAACGATGCTGATCGTAAAATGCTAAACTAAATTTGGTAAAACTTTCAGACTTCAAATAATAATAGCATATTTAATTATTTTTTCATAGGTTTTACATAATTACTTAATGGATTTAAACAACGAATGGCATATTGTGGATTCGTATAGTTATCAAACTACAAGCAAACTAGGACAATATAGTTCACGACTTAGGAATACCACTCATTTTGAACTGAAAATTCGTCGTCACGCATCTTATTATCAAATGTCATTGCTTCTGCCTTGCATCGTTGGCGCCATGCTGACGTTATTGAATTTTTGGATCACCCCTGACAGAAAAGAAAAATTTATTCTAGGCGGGCTCAATGTGTTAACACTCACATTTTTTGTCTTTCACATGTACTGGGTGGTACCAAGAACCGGAAGCGATTCGCCCATTATTTGTAATATTTCAAATAATTATTTTACAGGGTGACAACAAAAGTGTCTTGTTACAGTGTAATATCTTGGTAATGGCAAATGGCAGCGTAAACACTTTCACGTAGGCGCATAGTAAATCGGTGTTGAGCTACACGATGGTTGAATGTTTGGCCCTCCCTAAATGTAATGTTCAGTTACATTCTAACATAACTATTTGTCACCCTGTATATTTTAAAGAATAACTTCATAATTATATACTGTATAAATAAAACTTTTTTAACTAATTTCAGTGACGTTTGCTGGATATTCGTTATTATTAATGAAAATGTCGCTCATCATATCACTCATCACGTCATTTTTTACTATCGATGTAACTGCAATCGTACCTAGAATTTTCATTGACATTCTAACTAATTCAATGGTTGCAAATATTCTTTTTCTGCCTCAGGTACATTCAAAAAAATACATTTAAAATGGGTTTTAATATTTTTTTTTAAATATTAATGGCAACGTTGTCATTGTAAATTGTTGTGTAAATGTATTTTTTGTTTTTATTTTATAGGATAAAAACTCGCCTTGTCAAGAAGAAAATATAACCACAGCGAGACATCAAAACACCAATATGCTTATTGCCATTGCTATTGATCATTTCATGTTTTACGTCTACATCTTAGTATTTGCTATTTTAATAGGAATGGCTGTTTAATAAAATGACTTTTTTTTAATATAAACGATTAAAAAATGTCTGTATAATAGTGAAATAAACGTTTTGTGGAGTACAATAAAATGTATATTTATAACAAATAAAATTAATAATTTGTTAGTAGTAAGGATAATTACCAGAGTAACTGACAACATTTGTGCTGTGTGTATTAAGATTATTTTTGCAACAAACAACCTTGGTAAACACCGTACGAATTTTATTGATTAAACAAGAAACCTTAGTATAGTAATATTGTGATAAGATAATAAAAGAGTTTAGTAACTAATTACTTAACGTATATAATGTAAACAATAACGGAAACTTACAAAAATTTTAAAACACATTATATATTATAACTACTATCCATTAGCCGTCCTAAGACAAAGAGAACTAACTACAAATTTTCGTGTTTGTTATTATTGGTCTAACATAACATACACCCACTCCAGATTTTACTGACAATCAGAACTAACGTCCATTGTTCTTGTTAGAGTCATGTAAAGCAATAAAATAACCTATGATTGAGCATAGGTTCTAATGCTTAATTCGATTCTATTTTCTCAATTTTCTCAAAATATGAAAAATGTTGGTCAGGTCTCTTTAGCTTCAGACAGCTCGCTTTATACTGTATGTATAAAAATTACTTTCAAACAAAAAATTAGAAATGTTTTCAGACTTAGCGCATTATAATACAGTAACTTACAGTGTATACGTGAATCAAATTGCGTGTATTTTGTATCAAAGCTTCAGCTAACTAATTTTACTATCATACTACGAGCTATACGTTACGTATAATAACCGTACTGAGGGATTTTGTGGCGCAATAATCATAAGAGCCAGGAAGCTGAAATTTGGTCAGCGGTAAGTTGGTACTTCAAGCTGTATTTTTTGTCTACTCATTTGAGACAAAAAATGGCTAGAGTAAGATGAATCGTTATACACGCAGCAGTGAAGCGCATGAAAATTGCTCTGATTCATTTCTTTTCAGTGCCAGAGGTGAAACAATGCATGCTCACAACACTAAAAACTCACCATGCAGGTCTCTACCATGCAGCATCTACTCCTTTGTTTTACAGTGAGTTGCCTATACAAGTTTTAAGTAGTAAATGATGAAATATTTTACATGTGTTAAATATTGTTGACCAATTGAATTACTGACAACATATTTCCCGAGTAAAACACGCTCGTAAAAATGTGTAACTGTACCGACTGTTGTGAAGCAACATGAGTCAAAACTGTAGCAAATGTTGCGTAGCAACAAGTTAAATCAATGAATCGCATATGGAAAACAAAATGCTTCCCCGTCATTTTTGACGCAAAGAAATGGTTATTTACTAGTTCTGTAGTTTTTTGACTACGTACTAAATAACAAGATATATATAAAAATCTATATAAGCTAACATTAAATGTTGACGAAAAATTGATGAAATGAAATGTTAATAAAAAAATTAATGAAATAAAATGTTAATAAAAAATATCAAGCATTTAACAGACTTCATGATGCATATTATTTATCTCTTTAGAAAACACTAAGCAGCTGTAACAAATATTGTACACATGGCTTCGTAGATAAAAATTCAACAGGTGATTCACATCAGTACTGTCAAATCCAACACTTTCGCAAAATAATTTACAGTATTACTTATTCTGTCAACTGCGATGCACTACACTCAACAAATGGAAAGTCTTTATATTTGTGTGTTTTTATTCATTCTAGCCTGTTCAGGTGAAGAAAAACAAATAACTACTGTGCTACCGATACATAGCACTTCCACGTACTATGCTTATTAAATACATATAAGAAGTAAAAATTTACCCTTGTAGGCAATGGAGCTGAGAAGACAAACAAAGAAATCGAAGTGGTCGAAAAACTTTTGGCAAAAAATATAGACAAACATTCCCGTCCGGTTCAGGTTACGAACGAAACGCTTAATGTTTTCACATATCTGCAAGTGAATCACATCAAAGAACTGGTAAATATTTTATTTTAACAATTTTTTTTTTTACAAAATCGCTTTTCGATTAAATTATATCAAAATCACAATTGTAAGTTCTGTCCATTAACCTATCAATGGTAAATTTATGCTATGATTGTGACAATTAGAGCACTTTTTAAGAACGGAGATTCTTCGGTTTTCTACTGTGTTTTCCTTTAAATTTTCCAGATCTTAAAAAAAAGAAGAATAAAAACTCGATTGTATTACTAGTAAATATGTTACAAAACCAAGTGAAGAATGTACAGTATGTAAATTAAAATTAATTGAAACTTAACCACAATCTTGATTTTTATTGTTTTTAAGAAAACATTTACAGATGAGAGGTAAATTATGCTGTTTATATCTCAATTGGGTTGTAAATAACAAAGTTGTTCGAGATAAATAAAAAACAAATAAAAACATGTAAAGTAAGTTATACTGAAGGTTCACTGACTATATAATTTAAAATTTAATACTTATAAGCAGTAATAACTATAACTTAGAGAACCGAGGTTCTCAACGTTCTGTGGTTCTAGTTCTTTCAATTTTTGATTTATACAGAGATGCTCTTTGATATGTAACAAATATAACAAAATTTTAGATAACTAGAATTTTTGGTTATCTATGAACTCAAGTTACCGACATTTTTGTGTGTTATTTTTTTGCAGAATGAAGCTCGCGGTGTGATTACTATCAATGGATGGATATACCTGGTAAAGATAAAATACGAATGTGTTTATTTTTATTATACTGTAGTACCAAACTTAATTGTAATGCGATATTTGAAAAGTGTCACATAAATTTTATATGATTATTTTGGATATACTGTACTCTATTTCATCTATAATATTATACCAACAGTATAAAGTACATTAATCAGCGCGTTGTCACTGTCCGAGTGGGATAGTGAAATTATATTTATAATGCTATAAATATAACATATTTAAAGTTTTATATATCACTAACATAAACCCTGTTATACGACAGGCTAAAATTGGCCAATTAGCTAGTTAATCATGTACTAATTAGCTAATTATCTCGTGGTGCTTCGCAACATTTAAGAACGATTAATAAAAACAAAAAGCTTACTGGGAAAAGACTGACCCTTGAACTCTGCTGCTGGAAAGGGAACTGAGCCTTCACTTCCGAAAGAGAAAGTGAGAGTAAAGAAACAAAGTTCACCCCAAGAAAGTTCACTTCACACTTAGGGTGTAGTGTAACTGCCTTGTCTTACACTTCCCTAATCCATTCAGGAATGTTGAAATTCGGTTCTTCCGTTTGTCACATGTGGTGATTAGGGCAGGCAGTGTATTAGGTAGATGACACTGTATTAGTAGATGACACTGCCCTTTCAACATTTCTGAATCCGCACTCACATTCCTGAACGGCACACAGTAAGCGTTTTATTGAATAGATGATATGCAAATAACATGTTATTTTTATGTTACTACATTTACGTATATAGCCAAAAAAACGGTTTTATTTTCATTTAGCACTGGTTGGATCAAAGGTTGGCATGGGATTATACGAATAACGATGTCCACTATGTAAGAATACCATCAGATAGTATATGGGTACCTGATCTTCATCTCATGAATAAGTAATAATCAACGAATGAAGATTTGAAGACATAAATTATTTGTTTGCGTAATATAATTCTGAATTACTGTGGTTATGTTTTAGTGCGGAGGCTTCAAATAACAAAATTTTAGGAGCAGGAACAGCATTCGTTCTAAGTAATGGTTACGTATATTGGACTCCGACAGTAACACTTTCCAGCATTTGCGACATGGATTTCACTTGGTTTCCAATGGATGTGCAAACTTGTACGTTCATTTTCGGATCATGGGTGTATGATGGGAAGGAAGTGAACCTAACGTACGGAGAACTGAACGAGATGAGGGTAAGAGTCACATTTTTAACTCAAAATGAAGTTCAGTGTATCAATAAGAAATGGATTTCTTACACATCACACAGAACATCACGTCGGACTTCTATGATGAACACAATCAATGGGAACTGATCAAACAGGAAGTAAACCGCGTTTATTGGTGGGAATGGGAAGCTTGGCCCATGTTAGAATTTAAACTACTTATGCGTAGACGTGCTCCCTATTACCACTTCGCATTTGTCATTCCATGCGTTGTTGCACTTTTGCTAACTCTGGTAACTTTTTGGTTGCCGCCGACAGCTTCGGAACGACTATCTCTTGGAGCAATCACCAACGCAGTGCTTATCGCAATGCTCATTCAACTTTACTGGGTGGTCCCTAGAAGCGCAAGCTCTCTTCCTGGCATAGGTAAAAAAAAAATCTACTTTCTTTAATCTGGAAAATCTAAAGAAAAAAATTTAATATCGTAAATTGTTACATAGCATTAAAATTTAACAAAAATTGTTGTAAAAAAGTTCTATTCTGCAAAAGGATTAAGGCTATATTCTAATATGTGATGACTCAATGTCACATAGTGGTATAATAATTCCAAACAATATTTTTTTGTTCTTTTATTTCAGTGATATTATGTGGAAACATAGCCCTGTTTTCTATTATTTCACTGATAATATCTGTCATCAGTTTGACTTTAAGTAATACAAACAGCTCAACTCCAGTTCCAAACTTGATTCAGAATTTAATCCAAGGATGGTTAGGAACTATCCTTTTTCTCAAGTGTGCCAACTCAAAAGTATACATTTGTTTCAATCTTAACAAGTTGCTTGAATATCATCAAAACGATTAACGATCAATTTTAATATGGATATGTTTTTTTAATGTAAAGGTATCGATCGATGCTCGCCTGTCATCGAATGATAACGTTGAAGTCAGCGAAGAAAACAATCAAGCAGGAAATCAACCGCATAAAGTTGAAAGCAACGAATGGATCGTGGTCGCCACAATGCTCGACCGTTCATGTTTTATGGTTTTTTGCCTATCTTACTTCATAGTTCTTTTAGTTGCGTTCACGTAGTTTATGTCAAAAATTGAGCAATTATAAATAACAAGCATTAAGATATTTATCTGTTATAATGTAATAAATGAACATTTTCACTTGAGCGAATGGCCAAAAACTTTCTATACAGCGCATCGATATGGAGAACTGATTGTATGCCTATTAATTTTTGTTAAAGGTAACTTTATTTTTTTATTTTTTGTTTAAGTACAGTAATCATTGTACCAAAGCTCTCGTCAAAAAAGTTTAAACAAAGTTTACAATACTGCCAAGACAAACTACATTAACTGAATATGTCATTTCCAAATAAAGAAAGTCGATTTAAATCAAAACAGCTTCAAAATCAATCCAGTAACTGTGCTGTATGCCGGAAGTGACTAGTCGGAGGAAGAGTTGAGCTTAATCTGGCACGCCACAAACCATCACTAACCAGTCGTTATTCACTTTTAAAGGATCTTATTTTTATTTTCGCCCCAAGCCCGCAGTGAAATCACTTTACTGTACATGTGTATTAAAATATTTTTGTTATTTGTGTATTCGGTTATCCGTCACAGCCCTGGTCCAGACGGTGACGCTTAATCGAAGTTTCACTGTACCATGAAGTGAATTTAGTTTCTGAAGTAAACACTGTAGCTTTTCTGTAAAACACAGCGAATAGCTACAGCTTTGTAGTACTTTCTTGTGCAGCACAGCGCATTTGCTACACCTTTTGAAGGATTTTCAGCAATATTGACTTTACGTATTATCAAAAAACATAACAAGTACTACGTCTAAAAATATTTTATTTACAAAAACACTTCTCTATTTACTTCAAACATATACCCATATCAACATATGTCATCCTTGTCTGATCAACAGCAACTAAATTTCGCATCCGCCGAATATCAGTTGCATACGATAATATACTTTTTATTTGGTTAGTCCAGGTATGTATCCATTACTACAAAATGTCAACATTTACAAATATACCAAAAATATGTCAACATACCAAAAATAATTACAAATCACCGCAATAAAGAAATTCCAGGCGTTTCTTTTTTTAACTTCAGGGTGAGTGAGTAAAAGTTTGTACGATGTGGAAGTTGTAAAAAATCATGTTTTTCAAACTATTGTATCTTGTTAAATAATAAGCAGCATACACTTCATAGTTATACAATTCAATTTAATTTAATAATTCCACCAACAAAAGAAATAACATCTTACTTAAATTCCATGCAGAGAATGTTTTACATCCTTCTCAAGTACATTAAAAACGCTTTTTAAACATACTATTTACCGTCATATATAAATATCTATTTATGCGATTTTTAATTAATGAAAAATTTCGATTTATGAGAATTTAAATTTATGCAATCTTTGAGTAATTCGATTTTCGATTTATGCGAGTTTTGAGTAATTCCATTTTTTACTTCTTATCTTTTCTTATTTATTTATTTATATTCAATTTTTTACATTGGACTTATGCAGTTTACGATTTATGTGATGGACTTATGCAGTTCTCGTTTTATGAGGTTTTAATAAATTGGACTTACAGTGTATTCTCATAAACGTCTGTAGACGGCAGTATATGTTCAATTCCCAGCTTGCTCACTCAAAGCTCACTCAGCTCATGCAAATCTAACCTATTTATTTTGAGCTTCCTAACTTATAACTCTATGGTTCAACGAGTAGATTTCACGGCGTATAGTTTTTACTAGTAATATACTAGTAATATCTAGTACAGTAGTAATATACTTACCCTTTACTACGTAACTTTAAAAAACGTACAGTAGTTTAAAATTCAGTGTAACTATTTACGTTCATTAACTAATCGCAACAAACAGGTAATTCACTCAAGGAATATATACTATTAAACAAACAATACGTATCGTGATGATGATAATGAAAGATCGTTTATGACTTTCACTTTTTGAACACATTCAATTTTATACTTATTTTTATCATGGTTATAACAGCTTTAATAATAAAATGCTTATGGGACAACTGCTCCTGGCATAGTATGGGGGGGGGGGCGTCTTAACGTCAGGATTTGCGGTATAAAGAAAAAAAATTATAATCTGCGGAAAATGCTAACTATTAACTTTGCGTATTCATGTTATGTTGTTCATGTTGGCATGTTCTTGTAAGTGTGCTCATTTGAATATGTTC
>JAQIWH010004025.1:0-18097 GCA_034695005.1 Cryptops parisi
ATGAATGTGTGAGTTTGTGAGCCGGTTGTGAGATAGGAAGATTCAACAGTACAAACTGTAATATAATTATTACTATAGGCTAAATATATACTCGATGTATCTACATAAGAGTAGTAATAATAATACAACAAAGAACTGCATAACATAAGGCCAATTCAAATTACAAGAATAAACTGCATAAACATAAGCTATAACTAATGAGATAAAAAACTAAAAATTGTAGAAGAATATAAACCCAAGGTTTGTCTATAGACAACCTTTGATTACCATACCAACCACGGGGGTTCATTTCTAGTAGACTATAACCAGACAAAAAATATAATGGACGTAATATAACTTGTTTATACAATAAATAACGCTTTATATTAGCTTTACTTGTGAGTGAGTCAATTGGTGAGTCGGTTGTGTTGGTGAGTTTGGGAGGTTCAACAATACATGTAATAAAAATAAATTTTAATCAGACAACAACATATTGATTATTATTGAACATATTGGTTATCATTACGAATAGCATATTTATACTTGCACTGATGATCATTATATTTTCCGAAGCCCTTCATATTTATGTATGTTTATTTACAACAACAATTGTTGAAAACGAATGTGTGGTTCAGAGCATCAGCAACACGCTACATAAAAAAACAACTTTTCACGTGCCAATAGCGCCGAATTGACACGACATTGGTTCTTCAAAATTTGATAGATTAAATTTGATAGTTAAATAAAAGCTTGTAAAAAGTGGGTAAAAATATGGTGGGTATTTTTTTAATATATTGTACATGTTTATTATTAGATATTTGATCGTAGATTAGAAAGGTTCTACACTTAGTTCTAGATTGTGGCAAAATGTGATTTTTTACATAATTTTCTACATTTCAAGTATTTGCAAATTTAACTGCTTTTGTAATTTATTATTTTTTTTAAAGCAATTTTTTAACGAAATAAACTATCAGCATTACAGGGAAACTTATGATTATGGCAATACAAAACAAAACATCTAAACAATAATAATGGATTAAACTGGCTTCTTCGTTTAGTGTTTTTAAGTGGCTGGCACCTTTGTGTCTAATAACATACTCTATCCAGTTGATTGTTCTTTGCAAAGGTGTTTCTGGTTGGTCTCGAATTCGAGCAGCTAGCTTTTGAGCATTTGTCTTGTAACTGGAAATGTTGTACACTGAATTGAAAGGTAATCAATTCGTAACTTCATAACATTAGAAATTCCAAAGTTTAATACCTTGGATCAGTGAGCAGTATTGTAATTTTTTCATAAAGCAAATCTGCAGATATATTGAATTTGCTAATTTGAAGAACTGATCCTTTTTGAGCAATCATTTGCAAATTCTCTTCTTGGTCTCCAAACATGCCGATTCCAAGAACAGGAATTCCATGATACATAGTTTCTAATAAACTGTACATTCCACCTTGACTGATGCATAAACGTGCTTTAGGGTGACCTAGAAATTTATATAAAAACTGATCAAAACCAGAAAACACGTCGTTTTCAGAAGAGCAACATTAGTACAAACATTGAAAACAGGTATTTAAAATTAGGTGTAATGTTTATTGTACCTATCAAGTCTTGTTGAGGGATCCAAGGAAATGTCTTCACATTAGTTGGTAAAGCTGGATCACTTTTTGAACTACTTTTCCAAATAATCGTTTGCTTCAGCTTAGAGAATGCTGTGAAAAATGCTTTCATGTATGCTGGAGGAAAGAATTTAGGATCGAAAAGGGTTCCCATAGCAAACACGATGAACCCATGTTGGCCCGATTCGTCAATGACTTTTTGAAATTCCTTAAATTGAAAGTGCCTCAATTGCAACCTGGATGATCTTATTATCTTAAGGCTCCCTGTCAATTCTTGGTGTGGCAAGTTAAGCAATGTTTAGTTGGGACGTCATCTTCATTTCCAACCAATTTTTATTGGTTGATCAAAAAGCTGACGTTACCGTGGTTTACAAATTACTCGACATGCAACACGAAAACTTGCGTCAGGAGGCAATTACAGTACATTACCTGAGGGAGTGATTTTGCAGGTCTACAGTGAGAACACGCTATGTCAATAGCAACGGGATTAGATGGTCGTGCTTCACACCACACAGTGTCCGCGAGACCCATATATAGTGATGCATTTTTCACAATGTTGAGTACACCAGGACTATCGGGTACAATTTGTTTCGCAATAGCATCTATTCCAGGATACAATGTCCATGTGTGTATAAAATGTGTAACTTTCAGTGCCATAGCATTCATTACCCGTTCTTTAAAATTCAGTAGTTTGTATTGGTGAAAGAAACTTCTGACAGATGAGTATGGTGCTGGAATATTTAAGTAGTAGGACAGAGTTGGTTCTAAAACATTTCCATGGTAAAAGATAATTGGTGCGCCTAGAGTATGAATCACAGGCAGAAAACAATCTTGCAGCAAACCATCAAACACCACTAAATCGATTTGCCCTTTATATTTTATCAGTCTTGCTAGTTCTGGTGTTTTGTAAATATGGTCGCATTGTGAAAGTATCCGCTGCATTAAAAAATACCAGTAGATAGGAAACACATCCAGTGGATTTTCTTGGAAAATCAGCTCATTCAATTTAGGGTTATCAACCGGTGGAACAAATTGTAGCTCGTACGATATGTTAGGCGACGATGAAAGTTTGGCACCTTTCAGAAACACAAAAGTAATTTGATGACCACGTGATGCCAATTCTTCACCGATGAATTGCATATTGTGTGCAGTGCTTCTGCTGCCAAATACAGATAGCATCATGATTCTCTCTCCTGTGCCGGGATATATGCAAAGAAAAGTTAGAAATAACGCAAGTCCATTAAGGACCTTCATCTTGTTATACAGTGTTCTCGATTGTTAGTATGGATTACGTTCATGTAGTACTACAAATTTACTATTGATGTTGAGTTACTGCAAAATATTAATCAAGAGTAATCAGATGATTACTTTCTCACTGATAAGGAACATACAAAGTTCATATATGACAGAGTTCATTTGAGATAGGACATGTGTGTTACATAATATGAATTTTTTGCATCGAGATTAATTAAATCTAGACATTTAATATATATGTACAAAAATCGCTCACGTTAGTTATTGTTAATTCTGAAAAACATTTTATTTATTTCGATTGGAATTTATCACAATGGATCATACATACGATTTAGCTTGGTTTCCAGATAAGGGATAGTTAACGGTAATGTCAAATCTTAGAGCTTTTAGGTAATTTAATACGGTATCCAGGTAAAATAAAAAGTGATTTGGAAACGAAATTTGGGGCCCCTACCTTATGGGGTGTATTGTTGAGTGTGCTGTTGCCATGTTGTTGGAAGCCGTATTGTTGAAAACAGCACCCAAAGATTTTTAACATCGTATCAATTTTACTCAACCAAAGTGAGTAAAAAACAAGTATTTTTTTCAAGAAAAACTGTTGTGTGATACAATCTTTTATTGTTAACTAGCTTAAACTTGTTGAAAAATCAACGAATGCTATTTGAAATTTAAATGTATACAACCTGACCCAACATTACAGAGATAGCGCGAGAATTTCGTATTAAATAAAAAATAACATTCATTAATTGACTCATTGTTGCCTTTATTGTTTAAACTTTTAAATTCATCAACCAATCAGCAATCGAAAACAAAGTCACTTTTGGGATTTATGTAGTGAGATTGTTTCTTTGGATGAATTTGATTTATACTCAGCAATGAGCGTGAACTATATGTACAGTAGTAAACTAATAATCTTAACAATATAATTTGCTTCGTCTGTCTGTATGTCTGTCTGTCATTATGAGATGGTCAGTAAAGTGATAAGTTACACTTTTTGAAAAATGACATTTTCACATCAAAGTGTTCTTCAGTGCTGTTTCTAGCTTGTTACTTTATCACTTACTGGATTTTCCAACAAATTGACAGCATAATATAGAAAATCACTTAGTTGCTCAGTATGAAGGATTAACCTACTCTATGGACTTTTTCACCAGAAAAATAGCTCTCCTGATCAATTTCTAAAATATGGTTTATTATACATATTCAGTATGCATTACTTTACAACAATGGGAAATGAACATGTGGTTCAGAGCATCAGCAACACTCTACCTGAAAAAAAAACGACTTTTCACGTTTCAATAACTCCAAATTGATAGGTTATTGACTTCTCAAAATTTGATAGACTCAATTCTCACGCGGGATTAATCTGTGCATGAAGTTGCTAGTCACCACGACACTCGGAACCTAGTTAAAAATGACATTACAATTTGAAGTACTGGTAATGGATCTTTTTGAAAACCGTTGAAGACGCCGGGCCAAGTTAAATAAAAGCTTGTAAAATGTGGATAAAAATATTTCTAATGCACTTGTTAATTGGTATTATTAAATACTTTATTAGAAAGCTTAAGCTTCTACATCACTCTGTTATAACTTGTCGCGAAATGTGATTTTTACTGAATCTTTTAGATTTATAGTAGTTGCAAATTTAACTGCTTTTAGGTTTTATTATTTTCTTTGTGAGTAATTTCTTAATGAAATAAACTGTCAGCATTACAGGTAAACTTATGATTATGGCAATACAAAACAAAATATCTAAACAATAATAATTGATTAAACTGGTTTCTTCGTTCAGTGTTTTTAAGTGGCTGGCACCTTTGTGTCTCATAACATATTCTATCCAGTTGATTGTTCTTTGCAAAGGTGTTTCTGGTTGATCTCGAATTCGAGCAGCTAACTTTTGAGCATTTGACTTGTAGCTAGAAATATAATAAACTGAAATTTAATTTGGAAACTTCATAACATTAGAAGTAATATCTGAAAAATTCAAAAGTTTAATGCTTATAGTGCAACGATTTTTAATATTATGAAAGTGAATTGAGTCAGTATGATAGTCATAATCGTTCTATACGTCATACCTTGGATCAGTGAGCAGTGTTGTAATTTTTTCATAAAGCAAGTCTGCAGATATATTAAATTTGCTAATTTGAAGAACTGATCCTTTTTGAGCTATCATTTTCAAATTTTCTTCTTGATCTCCAAACATGCTGATTCCAAGAACAGGCATTCCATGATACATAGTTTCTAATAAGCTGTACATTCCACCATGACTGATGCATAAACGTGCTTTAGGATGACCTAAAAATATATATATATAAAAAACAAAAGAAACAAGGAAACACGACTTTTTTTTTCTCAAAAGAACAACACTAGTACAAACATGAAAACAGGTATTTAAAATTGAATCCAATGTTGAATTGTACCTATCAAGTCTTGTTGCGGGATCCAAGGAAATGTCTTTACATTGGATGGTAAAGATGAATCTATTTTTGAACTACTTTTCCAAATAATGGTTTGCTTCAGTTTAGAGAATGCTGTGAAAAATGCTTTTATGGATGCTGGAGGAAAAAATTTAGGATCGAAATACGTTCCCATAGCAAACACGATGAACCCATGTTGGCCAGATTCGTCAATGACTTTTTGAAATTCCTTAAATTGAAAGTGTTTAATGGCAACCTTGGTGGTTTTATTATCTTAAAACTGCCTCTAAAATGCAATTATTGGTGTGGCAGGTTGAGCAATTTGTGCACAGTTGTGAAGTCAGCTTCTTGCCCAATTAGTTATCATTGGTTGAGCAAGAAGCTGACATCTCAGTGGTTCACAAATTGCTGGACTTGTTACACAAAAATTGCTTGTGACAGGAGGCTTTTCGTTTTCTTAAAACAAAGATGTGAATTCAGCACATTACCTGAGGGAGCGATTTTGCAGGTCTACAGTGAGAACATCCTATGTCAATAGCAACGGGATTAGATGGACGTGCTTCACACCACACAGTGTCCGCTAGACCCATATAAAGTGATGCATTTTTTACAATGTTGAGTACACCAGGAGTGTCGGGTACAATTTGTTTTGCAATGGCATCTATTTCAGGATACAATGTCCATGTGTGTATGAAATGTGTACCTTGCAGTGCTATAACATTCAATACCCGCTCTTTAAACGTTAGTGGTTTGTATTGATGAAAGAAACTTCTCACAGATGAGTATGTTGTTGGAATATTGAGGTAGTACGACAGAGTTGGTTCTAACACATTTCCATGATAAAACACAATTGGCGCGCCTAGAGTATGAATCACAGGCAGAAAACAATCTTGCAGCAAACCATCAAACACCACTAAATCGATTTGTCCTTCATATTTTAAAAGTCCTGCTAGTTCTGGAGTTTCGTAAATATGTTTGCATTGTGAAATCATCATCTGCATTAAGAAATACCAGTTGATGGGAAATATATCCAATGGATTTTCTTGGAAGATCTGCGCATTGTATTCAAGTGCATCATCCGCTGGAACAGACTGCAACTCGTACGATATGTTAGGGGACGATGAAAGTTTGGCACCTTCTTGAAACACAAAAGTGATTTGATGACCACGTAATGCCAATTCTTCACCAATAAATTGCATATTGTGTGCAGTGCTTCTGCTGCCAAATACAGATAGCATCATGATTCTCTCCCCTGTGCCAGGATATATGCAAAGGAAAGTCAGAAATAACGCAAGTCCAGTAAAGACCTTCATATTGTTATACAGTGTACCCGATGGTTAGTATGGACTGCGTTCATGTAGTACTACGAGCGTAGTATCGGTGCTGGATTACTGCAAAAAAATTAAGAGTAATCAGTTGTTGACTTTCTCACTGATAAGAAACATATAAAGTTTTCATATGACGCACAGTAAATTTGCGATAAGACATGTATGACATAATATGCATTTTTTACACCTAGTAGTTTATTGATACATCAAGACATTTAATATATGTACAAAGAAATTGTTAACTTTATTTAGGGTACTGTTCATCTGAATTCGATTTATTTCGATTGGAGTTAATTTATTGCAATAAACGTTTGGACGTCTAAGCACAAATTCTAAAAGTGGTTACTTATAAACTAAGATTCGTACAGTTTTGTTAAAATATGTATACGGTGTTATACACTTACTTGTTTTAGCTGTGCTGAAATTTCATGTCCGATGACAATGATTACAAACATCATTCAGTCAGTTCACTTTTTGTTTATAATTTGTGATTATGTAACTTATTTATTTTTTCATTTCTGTTAATACAAAATTACATCAAAAACAAATTCACATAACAAAACGCTCCTTTGTCGGGGATTAATTATCAATTTCTAACAATGTGGAGACTGTAGAGTGTAATCGAATAAATGTTTTGTCGCTTGAAATCTGTGAACTTTGTAGTCCATACTCCATACCGTATCAAAAATTATTTAACTTCAAAAAGCAGTACTCATAAGTACTCAATAAGTAAGCAAAAAGTACTCAATTTGTTATTTTTACATTATTTTTTAAACTCGTTCCTTAAATATGTAAAGTCATCGCTATGACACTAGTTACAAGTTACATTTTTAGTTACTGAACCTAGAAATGTCTACTTTGTAAACAAACCATCCTTTAGTTGTATTTAAAGTTATTCCTGATTAACTTTACTTTTTCGTAATTTTCATAGCATAGTTTATCCGGTACTTGTGTAATAAAATTTAGCCACCGGTATTAGGACGTCACATGTCAATGAGTATAGATACTAGTTTAGGTCAGTTAAAATAAAACAAAATGTATTTTATGATTAATGATAAAATTGGTAGCTGTTGTAACCTAACCTAAATATCTATACACAGACACCAGTTTAGTTTAGCTAAAAAATAACAACTCCATGCCGCCTTAATGGTAGTGATTATTGTTTAATACACAAGTACCGTTTATCATCATGGCTAGAAACGTGTTACTAGAAATCGCTAAGGCTCATTCACCAACTCTACTTATGTTTGTTTTTGGGTTAAAGACATTTATTTTCTTCTAGACACTATCTTCTTGATGCAGTAAACTGACAGTATAACGGGAACACTTATGATTACAGAAATGCATAATACTATATCTAAACAATAGTAATCCATTAAACTGATTTGTTCATTTGCTCCTTTTAAATGTCTGGCGCCTTTGTGTCTCATTACGTATTCTATCCAGTAAATGGTTCTTTGTAGAGGTGTTTCCGGTTGATCTTGAAATCTAGCTGCCAAAGATTTAGCATTCCTCTTATATCTGAAAATATGACAAAGACATTTTTGTTTAATAATTACATGCAGGATGAAGTGATTTTACTACAGTATTCCTATTTTTCTCTAGAAATCACCTTATTGTCAGTCTAACGGTAGAACAGTAAAACTATTACGCATAATGGTAGATGGTAAATCTTTGAACAATTTTTGAAGCCATTTAGACCAAAATATAATTCTAAAGTATGCCGTTAGTAATAGTTAAATAATACACACAGTAGTAAAAGTGTTGTATACTAATTACCTAGGATCAGTGAGCAACTTGGTGATTCTTTCATGTAGTCTATTTGCAGATATGTTAAATTTATGGATATGCAAAACTGAGCCCTTTTGTTCTAACGTTCGTAAATTTTGTTGTTGGTCTCCAAAGATGGGTATTCCCAGGACAGGAATTCCATGGTAAATGGTTTCTAACAAACTGTACATTCCGCCATGAGTGATGCACAGTCTTGCTTTTGGATGACCTACCAGGTAGTTTATTAATATTTTTAATAAGTCACGGTTTTGTTGACTTAACTTCCCGCCCCACTTGTGGCGCCAGCCATAAACAAGATTTCTTGCCTGGCTTTTTTATCGATCGAAGTGTGTTTATGATAAATGCCACAACAGTTTATTAGGTTAGGTTAGATTTATTAGGTCAGGTATGCAAGCTCAAATGAACTTGCCTAACCTAGTGACCTATCATTATAAAACTAAATTTTATTCTACCATTTTTTAATTTAATTTTTACCAGAGTCATGTATCACATACAGCAATACCCAAAATCACAGGAACCAGTTATCGCCACAAGCGGGACGGGTATTTAACACAAAAGTACCTGTGCATTGCAAGTAATAATAACTGTTGGGATTAGTGTAATTTGTACCTATCAAATCTTGTTGAGGGATCCAAGGAAACGTCTTCACATTAGATGGTAAAGTTGAAGCATCCAAAGAAAGACTTTTCCAGATAACTGTTTGCTTTAATTTCGAGAAAGCCGCAAAAAATTCCTCTTTGTATCCCGCAGGAAAGAATTCGGGATCGAAAAAGGTTCCCATAGCAAAAACTATGAAACCATGTTCACCAGATTCGTCAATAACTTTTTGAAATTCCTTTAAAAGTTGAAAGTTTGATTTATAGATTAAACTTGTTCAGCAATCAGCTTATTAAGCTTTTGTGTGTTAAATAAACACTGGTCACCTGTGGCAGTTGTTTTGGAGGTCTGCAATGAGAACATGCAACATCAATAGCAATTGGAGTAAGGGGTCGTGCTATTCCCCACACTGTATCTGCAACTCCCATATAGAGTGATGCGTTTTTTATAATGTTGGCCATGCCAGGACTATCGGGTACAATTTGTTTGGCGATGTCATCAACAACCGGATATATAGTCCACGAGTGTATGAAATGGGCTATTTGAAATACTATTGTGTTTAATAAACGTTCCATAAAGTTTAGTTGTTCGTACTGGTGAAAGGCCATTCTTACAGATGAATATGGAGTCGGAAAGTTCAGATAGTAGGATAGAGTTGGTTCCAGGCTATTTCCATGATAAAACACAATAGGTGTATCCAAAGCATGAATGACTGGCAGAAAACAGTCTTGTAGCAAACCATCGAATACCACCAAATCTAGTTTTCCTTTGTATTTTAGAAGTTCCTGCACTTGTGGAGTGTCGTAAATGTTTTTACATAGCCGTAGTATCATCTGCGTGCCAAAATACCAGTTGATAGGGAATACATCCAGTGGGTTGTTCTTAAAAAACTTAGCGCTGTAATCAGCATTTTTAGTTACGGGTATGGTTATGAGCACATAGGAGATATTGGGCGAGGTGACAATATTTGCACCTTCTCGAAATACAAAAGTGATTTGATGACCACGTGCTGCTAGTTGTTCACCAATGAATTGCATATTGTGTGCAGTGCTTCTACTGGCAAGCACAGACAGCATCATGATTTTCTTTCCCATTTCAGGAGAAACACTCAACAAAGTCAGCAACAAGATAATTCCGGAATATATATTCATTTTGTTTCCGATTTTGTTTATATGAACAGTAATAACAATACGTCACTACAGTGAGAAACACTGAAAAACAGCACTGGAATTTAACACACTACGAGATTAGATAAATAATAAACCACTCTCTCTATGTTGCATATTACTAGGTCTAGGCAAATGAATTGTACCTACAAACCTTACAGCTTCTTATAGGGTTTCACTCATAGAGATGGTGTGCAGGAGAAATAATTTTTACTGTACATTTGGAAAACACTTGATAACTGATGTTATTGGAAGTGCTGCATTCACTTTGCAACTGAAAGTTTAAGTTTATGATGAATCTTTTATCAGTGTTAATGTTTATTGACTTTCCAATTAATTAGTGATACAAGATTTTTCAATAGTGAGAATGGAGTGCACTCATGTTGCATGCAGTTATTATATTAAATTAACTCAACATTAGATTCAGGCTAATATTTATATGGAGTATAGTTATATTTTTATAGATCATATAGAGACCAGTGTACTATTGGCCATATAGAGGCCAATAGTACTTGGAAACAACACTTGGAAAATAAGATGCATACAACTTGTCTACAGTTTATTTATTTATTATTTTTTTCACGATCCTAAACGGATCAACCAAAAGTCATAACAAGATTGTACAGATATCAGGAAACTATTACAGTAAACAAAAGATTGTACGTATATGGAAAAACGTCAAAAATTAATTTTCAATTATTATTAGTAGTATTAGTATTATTATTATCATCATTATTTTTAATATATTTTATACTAGATGGGAATTGGTGTTGTAGCACGGGAGCAGAGAGTTGGTCAGCCATAGAAATTGCATTAAATTCTTATTTTGAAAGTCCATTAAGTAACGATGGCTTTTCTACTCGACTCTAAAGTCGACTTTAAATACTAACCAATTTTATCGTTAATTGGAATTTTAGTAACGTTAATTGAAATTTTAGTGCTTTTAAGTAGTGCTTTCAAATAGTACTTATTTGTTAAAAATGTTAATTTAAAATTGCAAAGTTGAATGCTAACAAACAAACAAACATGGCAAATTCAGTGTACGATTACTGGTTTCTGTTTTAAATAAATAAAAACAGATTAAAACAAATAATAACTGTGATAAACAGTCCCAAGGTCTCTTCAACACAAAGTCTCCATCGAGTTCCCTATTCTGGCGATTGCGTTTGTCAGCTGCACTTTCGATGACAACATTTGGACTATGATGAAATGATGTTAACATTAAAGATACGTGATCTGATAAAAGTTCAAAAGTTACCACTCAATTAAAATTAAGTGGTTCATATTCTCTTACCACTACTACTCACTACATTTGATTACTGCTATTCATTACTACTCTAAAAAAATATATAATCGCATATTACCGGGTTGACTTGTCATGTTCGTGTTGATCTTCTCTCAAACTTTCCATTATATATTCGAAGAAAAATAAAAACGAAACTTGTTTCCTTGTGTTTGATAATGGTATTTGATAATGGGAGAACACTTCGGACAGATCACATGAGCGTATTAACAGTAATAACAAATCACATCAGGGACATCAGCGCATGACGTCAAATATCTTCTACTTACCTCGTCACAGATGGATGGCCTATAAGCGTCAGCGCGTTCAGTGTGTGAGCGTTAAAATCGAACGAATTTCTTTGAAAGAAACCACCAATGAAATCCCGTTCTAATTCATAAAACTAACCTCACGATGTAAACTCCTTCAATAAAACTCAGTTTTATAGAAGGAGTTATTACCTTTATTGAAGGTATCTCTCCCCCCTCAAAAAAGTTGCCAATAGTTTATAACCTATGCGCAATTTATTATAGCTTTACAAATACAGTATACGCGAAACACGATCAAAGGTAATCTGAATACTGTACAAAATAAATTCTATTTTAAACTTGGAAACTGATTTTGGACACGCTAGTTTTATGTATTTATTGTATGTGTTTTTACTTAGAAGAGTAATGTTTTATTTACAGTATACAAATTTAAAATGTTTTATTCTCTACTCTATGAATTCAATTTACTCAAAAAAGAAACACCACAAAAAATTTGCAATTCCACTTCCTTTTTATTCCCAGTGTTCAGTGAACAATACAGTATCGTACAAATCAAGAATTATTACACCCAAACAAACCATATCCAACATATGTTTGAAAATAACAAGAAACACAATACACGGTTTAGTATAAACTTTGGAAATATAGCATGCGGTAAATGTCTCAGTTTGTGACTGTAGTGACATTTGGCTCTTGGAATCTATTGATTTGACAGCCATTCAATCACACGACTTTGGTAAAATTTTAGCCAAAGAATGTTAGTTTTAACATTGTCCACTGCTTGCAATCTACCTCTTGCTCCCGCACCAGCCTCTGGATGTTGATCAAAAAACTGCTCCATCTGTAAGAATATACACAGTAATATTGTTTGTTAGTAAGTTTTCTGTGTGAAATATATAAAAAAATTCATAGTCAATAATAAATCAAAGCACGCTCACTTCTTGTAATTGTACTTCGTTTCTAAAACCCGATGTTACAGTTGGTATGAGATTACCAAGGTAACGACTACTGACAGAAAATCTAAATATTTTGACAAATTAAAAAAGTAATTGTATTGTACGAGTCGTACAGTATGACTGATACTCTTAAATTTGGGTATTTACATTACCTTTTTGTTAATTCTTTCCAGTTTGTTCGAATGAAATTCCAAACGAGAGGTTCTCCAGTTGGATTTGCGGCAATGTAACCAATCAGTGATGGAAAATTCTGGGTACGGACGATGCTTGAATTGAGTGAGTACTCTAGAAGACTGTAACGTAAAATTTAAAAATTATAATTTTTTTTAATTGTTTTGTTAAAATCGTATTAACCAGTTGATCTCGTAGTTACGTGGTCATAAATCTAGGAATTTCTGTATTTAAATTTCTACAATAGTTTATACCGAAGCATGGAAACTTTAATTGAAACATCGAAGGGATTTGCTAACCTATTTATCTGCCACGGGTAGTTGGTTGTCGCTAAACTCCTGAGCAAGTTTACACTATTCTGGGCTGAAGTTTCCGCTAAATAGATATCCCACAGTTGGTCCCACGGATCAGGTCCCAAAGAAAACAGGCCAAAATTTAACATGACATCGATTAAATTTGGTGATAGTGACCTAGAAAAAATTGACACGATTATGAATTTTCTTGAAGCCGATCTTTGGTTCATCAGTGTAATTCTTAAAACCGCATGTTAAAAAGTGAAAATTTTGTGTTAAACTACGGTAAATGAATTATAAAGGGTGCGTAATGATCGTCAGCTTACTTTCTGTTGATCAGCCAATTTTGTAAATGTTGGGAAGATTTTTTCAAACAATCCTTGTGTTGCAAACTGCAAGCTAGATTGAGAATTGTACTTCTTAACATTCTGAAATGTCAAAAAGAAAAACTTTTATTATTTATCGTTAAATGCATCGAAATTTAATTAATTTGCATGAGAACATACCTTTCTGTGTGGCTTCCAGTATCAGTCCATCCAAGACGCTCATAGGCATTTTTCACTACTCCGAGGAAATGTTTCTATGGTAATGTTCAAGAATAAATTTCATGATTAATAGTATTGTATTAGTTTGTATTAGCAAATTTATATAGGGTTAAGAACGTGTTACCGAAAAGTGAATGGTTAGAGAAGTATACAGGAATGTTAGTGCATGCTTCTAACTACTGTACTTCTCTGGTTATAAAAAGTTACTGATTGATGAACTAGCACATATTATTTTATAAACATTATTTTAAGTAGAAAATTGTATTAATATTATTACAGGTCATAGTGACCATCTACAGGATATTTTTAATAATGTTTTTCTTCAATAAGTACTGAAGTGTATTTACAAGCTTTTCTTAACTCTTTATCGGCAATCGGAGTTGTTTGATTTACTTCTTCAAGTGTATTAATACGTAAAAATTGTGCTTGAAAAAGTTAAAAACTGAATATTTTAACTATTGTACATTACTTCCACTGTATTGATTATGAGAACATGTCTCACTCACTGCTTTGGTGACATCGAAGAATGAAGAGCATAGCATGTGCATATTTTAATTTTAAATGAAATATAAAGAAATTAGTAGCCTACTGGAAAAATAGAACTAAATTATGCAAATGGTGAAAAAAAACATCGAATAATAATCGATAATATGATAAAATAATAGCAACCACTAAAATCAACATTCGGACTTGAATCATTTTGTTCGATAAAGTACAACACGAGCGTCAAACTCCAGCTGTCAACAAAACAAAATTTCAGCATTATGTACAAGACCAAGTACCATGTTGCCGAATTTGGTTAATTACCTCTTTGTCAAAAAGGAGAAAGAGCATTTCACTTCTTTCTTCTTGGCAAGAAGGGCGAAAACATATTATCGAAACATACCATTTTTGATGTCATATTTTTATGGTTATAAGCCTGCACCAACAAGCATGGCGTAAATTTATGATAAGACAAGGACCAGATTTTGATGATTAGTTATTGATAAATGTGTTGCATTCAAAATAAGTTATTACCCGATAAAGTGAATATTTTGATGTAAAAAACAAACGTCTTGCTAATTTACGGATGTGAAATGAAGCTGTGACCCATGGTTCATGTTCTTTTTCGTTTTCGAGATAACGCGTCATATCGAGGGGAATGTCGTATGATAAATATCCTCCTTCAGCAAGTGCAAAAGCATCATCGAATAGTCCAACTCTGTCAGAAACACTGAACGTCTGAAACAACCATAACTACATATTAGTACATTCCTTATTTAAGTGTTTCTGTGAACGTTCCAACTTTTTATAAAACCTCAGGGTTATCTTTCAAGATGTTGATGAGTCTTCTCCATTCATTTATGTCGTAGTTGACGCGATAATATCCAGTCGTGTGGGCATTGAATTTGATCCATTCCTCAGCGGTCAGTGATGGAATTTCCAGTTGTTCTGTAAACGACATTTGGTTGTAACGATGTCTATTATGAATTTTTATTTCAAACTACAGTACCTTCTGGTTTCATGTGAATCCAGTGAAGAACGGGTTTATCCTGTGTCTGACTTATGTAAGACAATGGTATTTCCCATAGGTAACTAAAATTTGCCATATTATTGTATCGTTTTAAAATGAGTCGGTCTTTATTTTATTTTATAACAAATTAAAAAATAATTTACTCATATGGCGATTTCGCATCGCTGAATTTGACATGTCCAATGAGGTAACGTTGTTGAGTAATGTTGAAATGGGTGTTGTTTCGGTGTATGGTAACTACTGGAAAACCCATTTGAAGAGTCCAAGTGTTCATAATTTTGCGCACATCGACTTCATCGTCCTAAATAAACGTTTACTCATTTTCAGTATTAAAATATTAACGCAAAAGTGGAACGTTTTTGCAATACTGACTATATTGTCCAGTAATTCGAGTTGATGAGTCATGGCATTCCATAGATCTTGAGTGGTGGCGTGACTGAATTGATGAGTTTTCAAATAATGCTATAAAGATTGAATATTAAGTACGGTATATTTGCTGTATATGTGTACTGTATATTTAAATAAATTTACTAAAATCTGATTACGTACTCTAATTCCTTCTTGAAATGCTTTTTCACCCATGAAACCTTCCAACATCCGTATAACTGATGCTCCCTAAGAAACATTTCAAACAAATTATGATTTATCTTTTGATTATCTGTCAGTATTTATTCAGCAATGCTTTAACGACATCGTTTGATCAGGTTAAATGCTCAAATTTAAATTAATACAGTTTTCTGATGGAGATGATGAAGGTGTAATAAATAATTACCTTGCTGTAAGAAATCTCATCAAAAAGTTCTGCAATTTGACCAGGGTCATTAACTGTTTCTACTATAGGGTGAGAACTTTCTCTGTTATCCAATCGGAAGCTTCTTTGCATGTCATTGATAATAATTGATGCATCCTATATTATATAGAAAATTATAGAATTCAACCGTGTAAAATGAGAAAACTTAACTGTAAGAAAGCTTAAGAAATCTTACCGTAAGCCAATTCGGTTTTGCAAACTTCAATCCATGATAAGCGAAAAAACTGGCAAAACCTTCATTCAGCCAAATATCATCCCACCATTTCATAGTGACTAAATTTCCAAACCACTGAAAATAAAATTAATTATTTAATTATTATACTCTAAATAATCAAATAATTAACATCTAAAATGTATTATCTAGTGTGCACAATAGTTACAAAGAGAAATCTAGAAAGATGCAAATGCAAGTCACTTTACATTTACACAAATGTTATGAAAATTTGAGCTGTAAAACTTATGTTGTAAAAAAATGGGTATTTACCTGATGGGTAAGTTCGTGAGCAATTATTTTGACAATGGATTTCTGATCGTACAAACTTGTAGACTCTGGGCTAGATAAAAGTCTGGCTTCCCGATAGGTGATGAGTCCCCAATTTTCCATAGCCCCAGCAGAAAAGTCGGGTATGGCAATTAAATCTTAAACATGAAACACCAGATGGTTTTGTTCATAATGTTTATTAATAAAAAAATTTTATAATGTTAATAACCAGCGGTATGCATATTTTAATAAAAATATCGCAAATTAGAATGAATTCAAAATTGAACGTGAATACAGTGTCGGCAGTTTTTGTTTTTCACAAACCGAATTTGGTGTTTGGATTTAAACATTATATTCATGGGTACTAATTATTACCAAATAAGCTTTATAATTGACGAAAGTCAATGTGTAAGTAGCTTACCTTGTTTTGGTAATGGAAAATTTATGTCGAAATATTTTTCATAACTATCTTGAATAACGACTCCATTTTCCACTGCTAAATCTGTGAAATTTCTTTGATCTGGTCGTGAATACACTCTGAACTGAATAGATGAACAATATGGGTAAATGCTGATTTGTTGGAATTAATCAAAATATAATCAATATTTGGACTTGAACGTGAATTGAGCAGTTGGGTGGAATAACGACGTAACTCAAAAAACGTAGTTTTGAGTAAAAGGGCAAAAACTTCTGGCACCTTCAAATATGAAAATTAAAAAGAAATTCTGTGAACGGTATATTTATAGAAGTAAAATGAACAGGTTTTGCAACAAATCTTACAGCCTCAAGTTACGGCAAATCTAAAAATGCAATTACGCCATTATTCCACATATCGTGTTAATTTATAAATGTAGTTACGCCGTTTCTCTAAAGATCTTTTTTATTGTTTTGGACGTGTAGCAAGCAAGTGAAACAACTAGAAAATGAAGCGACAAAAAGAAAGAAATCACAAAAAAAATTAACATTTACAATAGTCGCGTCATATTCTTGCTCCAAAAAGTTCGAAAGTGAAAATTATATGTAACCCATTGCTTTTATGCTATACACTGGTCTAAAACGATTCAATACATGCATTTTAAGAAATAACAACGTTAGGTGGATTTACGCCGTTTTCCACTCAACTCCTATTAAAAATAAATACAGTAGGTCATTCCACGTAAAAAAGAACATAAGTTCTTATGGGGATATTTAACTCAAAAGTCGAATAACTTGAAAGATGAAGTAGTTTCTGGAACGGATTGTGTTTGTCCACTTTATATGTATCAGTATCAAATCAACTTTTATTTTGTACAATTGTAAAATTGTAAAATTATTAAATTTTTGTCCAAATTATTCATACTTAAAAACACGCTTTTTGCCTTGGTCACTTACATTGCCCGTTGTACTTTTTTTAATTGTTTAATATGCTTAAATCCAGATGTGTTTATATACAAGAAGTATAAAATAATATTAAATTTTAATTGGAAGAATTATTTTTTGAGTTTTTATTACTCAAACATTCTTAATTCTAGGGTTTCCGTAAGTACGTACTTAAGTACAAGTACAAGTACTTTCTAAATAGGTACTTTAAAGTACTTTAAAATACAAGTACCAAGTACGGCTCAATAAATGTACTTAAGGCCAAGTACCAAGT